>DWMF01000415.1:0-14936 GCA_018244815.1 Parelbella polyzona | reverse complement strand
TTCGTAGTAGTAGATCTGCAAAAAAATGGCAATAACAATGTCCCTTGTTACGTAAAAGATTTTTTCATCATCCCAGCAAGGGTTCATAAAGTACAGTTCAGTTGCGATCCTATTGTGTAGTCTCCAAGCCCAGATTCCAAAAAGATTGATTCCAAGGACACTGTTTACACCATCCTCAGCTGTAAAGAAATCAAAATGTTATTGAATTAATCGAAAGTTAATTTGAATACATTGTGCTCATCAAACAAGCAATTGTGCTGATCAGAAATCGAATCTATGACCCTCATCAGTCTGCCTAGATAGAGATGGTTTCAAGACATTATTATGATACTTACGAGTATCGTGACACCTGGTTTCGAAAGGTTTCTGGTTCAGGAGGCACAAGTTTACCTTGGTCTTTGTACTCGGTGGCCAAAGTTTCCCATTCTCAATTTCATACTTTAATAAGCCTCTTTCAAACAACCTTCCTTTTTCATGTAACGCCTTTAGAGAGTTCCCGTAAACAGGGGATAGATCGAATAATGGAGAATTGGATATTATCTTAAAAGAATGGATTATTAACTTATTATAAGTAACAAAGTGGTTAGTACAATAGGTATGTGCTGTAATATGTACATGTACTTATTTGGATTTGTTATTTCATTTCAATGTTTTGCTTTATTTGATTACCTCCAGTACATGTTATACATACTCTTTCTGGAATAGTATCCTTTCTGATGCATCCAGTAGATTGAAAAGATTCAGGTCTAGTCAGATTTAAACAGCGAATGTCGGAGAATTGATGAACTGGATCGTCGGCGGGTACATCCATGGGAATGCAGGCAGGATCGGCCTTGCCTTTCGGCTCACAGCAATATGGTTTCCATAAAATATAATTAACTAAAAATGTAAAGTTTAATAAAACCGTAGCATTTTAAAAATATATATGTAGTAATTACGAGAGTTTTTAAAGGTAAGATTTTCTACTTTATCATTTACTATTGTCAATAATATGTAAGACTTCGAAAGAAAGTGAAACATGTGTATTCAAAATAAGAGACTACACTACTTGTGGAACGAGTGCCTACTCTTAAGAAAAATGTTTATAAGGTTTAATGATTTTTTGCTTTACAAGCAACTACCTTAAAAAAAAATTATAGTCATATTTTAAATCATTATCTACATCTTATAACATTCTAAATGTGTTTGACATCGCATGCTGATATCAGGCAAATACGTTTGTACTTTCAAATTGATAGAATCTCGGTCACCACCATATTTGACGCAATAAATTATTATTATTGCGTTTTACCTGTATCATGGAAAGAGAGGACATCAGCAGACATAAAAACTAAGGCATAAGTAAGAAGCTGAGTAAATTTCTGATCCGGTAAGTAGCCCTCTGGTAGGAAGTAAGTGCGCAACTTTCGGCATGAAGGAAGTGGTCCACCATCTTCTGCGCTTCTTGGACCGAAATCTAAAAATCATGTCGACAACACAGTCACTTAGAATAATTAAAATTAATCACATATTTATGAACAAGATTTAAAATGATGGTTTCATTCTTTGTACATACTCGTATGATGAAAACTACCTTTTCCAAATACAGCTGGAAGTAGTCTATATTCAGGAGTGTGTGATGCTCCCCTGGATGGGTTCTTTAAATTATTGCAGGTTCCATCAATTCTTCTCCACTCATTTGGGTCACATTGTCGAATATTGTTCAGGCACCAACTGTAAGAAGATGGAATTTCAAGGGTCTTGGAGTAATTCTACAGTTGTAAATATAATATATCACCCAAATTATTAAATTCACCCGTTCTATCATCTAAAGCCTAATTTCAGTTTAAGTGTCGTGTTCCAGAATCCCACTGCAAGACAAAATCTACTGAAGCTACTAAAATTTCAGTTCAATATTGATTGGTGAAGAGAGGGCTCCTTAACGGAATCACACAAAACAACCATTTTAATAAAAGTACGAGTAAAAATTATAACTTACAAAGTAGTGTTTTGTTTTTCATGACGCTTTATTTCTGAGAATGGCGCGGGAATTCCTGTAAACGAATCGTACACCAGATAAGAAGAACTTGTATCTGATACTAATATTACACTTAATAGTAACGATACAATCAACATGTATTTCATAATTAATCTTGTAAAGTTAGAATTCGTAAACACGTTTACAGTTGCAGAGCTGTATATAAGGTACATTGTTACAATTTATTCTATCACCAGGCACTTTAAAGGCGATTCAGGATATCCTTTATATCACACACTGTTAGTAGCGTCGTAAAACAAACAGGTTCTCATGCAGTAAGTAATCGGCGCTTAAGATTTTTAATGCGTGAATAATTAAGAAAGTCGACGACTATCTTAATAACACTGGTGCCGTTTATGTATTCACTTGTTTTATTGTACGAGTATCTCCTTTTATCATTTTGATTTCGACTTTGAAACCATTTTCTTAAAAGCAAAGCAAATTAAATGTCTATTAGAAGCTATACAACTATGCGGGACCTACTGTATTTGTAAAGCTGAGTTTTTGAATCAACTACTAGTAACAATATTGTCAGATGACTCATCTATCTCTATCAAATAGGTCAGATACTGATGGGGGAATCAGGAGTCTGCAAAACAGGCGAGTGCTTACTAAGAGAGTGGCGAATGTAAAAAAAGCACGTCAAGTGTGTAAGGCTAGTGATATAGGCATGTTCTGCCTATCATGTAAGTGATGTAGCATAATATTATAGTAATAATAATTATTATTATTATCCGCATGTTGATTGTTCAGTACCTTCAGTTCCAATAATGCTTTTGCTTTGATCAATTTCAATTTCGTGTTTACGTTGTCTGAGACGTTGTATCTTGATTGGTTATATCATGCGAATTAGTGTTTATTATTGACTGCGCTAACAAGCCTCGCATGCAAATTGAGTGCCGTTGCATACATGAGTGGCGCTGGCCGGCACAATTATATTAATTACTGAATTGATTATCAAGCAATATATGGGACCTAATGATCGATAATTTACTGGTAACGTATCTATTGGACAATAATGGATGGGACATGAATTGACTTGTACATAAATAAATAAACAAATAGGTACTCGTATATTAGGAATTATCTCCATTCGCGTATCTAGTCCCAAAGTGGTCAAAGGCTCTGTTGCGGACTCCAAACGTCTAATGAGACTACATTTACATATACAGATAGCTACTTATTGACAATTATTCCAATAATAGTTTTTATCTTCAGTAGAAATTAAATCCACTACTCGCGGCTTAGTGGTCAGTTTTACTAAACATTGGGGCAATGGGCTATTTAAACATTAATAAGTCCATATGTCGTGGTCTAATCGTGTTATTAACCTAAAATATTTACAGATTGTTTAATAGTGGTTACTGAGCCTACATTTACAGACGTTAACTAATGAGGCTGTCAAAGTTTAAAATCACATGTAGATTTTGGAAGTCGAAGTACGTCGTCGTATTGTACCAAATGTTCTCATTTGTATGTTTTTCGTATTGCCTGTAAATTGTTTGAGTATGATGTACTGTATGTTATTGTCTGACTTAATTGTATGCGGCAATATTTAATTTCTCATTCTGATATTAGACCCGTCTCCAACAATGGAACAATAACAGAGTTCGTGATGATACTGATGGTGATGAGATTGGTGGTGATGGTGATGATAATAATTATGTATTTAATAAAACGTATTGCATTATGTTTATGGTATGCAACCACAACGGTGAAAGCGCAGAAATATTTACGTTTCTAAATCAGAGCAGTGCCACAGCGGAGATAGTAATTAATACTAACAAAAACAGAGTAACCGCGTCGAATTTAGAAATATGTAAATCACTTGCAAATCCCCTCAGTCAAATCTCAAAATGGTTAGACGCGACCAAATTTATTTTTATTAATGCATTTAAGTGGTATTAATGTGAGAAATTAGCAGTAGTAAAAGAATAACGTTTTTGTGCTGAATAAATTAGACAGTTACCTGCACGAAAAAAATCTGAAACATTGTCATGAGTTATGTAAATTTCGTTTTGGGAACAAAATATGTAATTTTTAATTATGTGAGTGATTTATATCATTAGTAGGTATAATGTGATAATAGTGCAAATCTAATTTAAAACAATTTAACTTTGTACTGTTTGTTCCTGGAAGTAATATCCCAGATTGCATTAAAATCGTTTCTATGCAATTCGTTTCACATTTCGTCTAAATTAAACTCTGTCAGGTCTGCTAGATTTAAAGCGTCATGCTCAGTATCGTCGCTTTTAATTAATATTTCTACAGCGCTATCTGTATTCGCTGAATTTGAAATACAATATTCAGAGGGAAATGGTATGCTAATGATGCGGTTTGAAGATGGCTTTAGACATTTTGCAAGTAATTTTCCCGGGAAATATATATTAGCACGTTCAATTGGTATGCGGAATTAGAAAATCCATCTAAAATGAAGAATTATTGACATAACCATATTTATAACAGGCAAAACCGTCGCAGCACCTATTTAACGGACAGTTAATGAATAACTGACACTTCCATAATATTATGAAATGGACTTCACATAATTAGGAAATATAAAGATAACTTATTCTAACAATTACAATGGCTCTTTATAAATAGGAGAGATGCGTTTCCATCTTTTTGGTTTGTTCAAAAATTACCATATTTCTACTTTATTAGTACAATTTGGTTAAAGACCATTGATTCAAATAGGTGTTTTTCCTGATTGTGTTTGGGTAAAAACTATTTTAACTATTACTTTAGTAGTAGCGGTACTCCTTTTATGTTGGCAAGGAAACACTTAGTCAAGTATCACTGAAATATTCTTGAGCATTTACATTCTTCCAAGTGAGCAACCAACCGCAAATAGCTTGTAATGACAACGAAACGCCGTTCCTGCACTTTGGTTGCATTAAACGAATATTCTTCAACAAACTCAATGTCATCATCAAAGCTAATAGCAGCACCTTTATTTGAACCTTATTTAATATCATTATCGTTTAACAGATTCAAATTTAACCGCAAATCATTTTGGTTGCGGCTACATCCTGCTAACAAATGTTTGCGTTTACGAATGGAAATGCCACGAAAAATGCAACCGTATTTCGATCATGATAAGGGTTAACGTACACTGTTTATCAATTCCATAGCAGCAAAACAACAGCTTATGAATAGGCAATAAGTTGTCCAGAGGCGCTATGCACTGGTTAATGACAGCTGCATAGTCGAGTTATGCAGATTAATGCCAATTTAGTACACCTATAGTAATTAGAAATTGTGGTACCAGTTTCTGTCTTGAAGGGTATAAATTGGGGACAGCGTGGGTCCAAATCTAATGAAACCATTCCCGTATCACTACGATATGTATATATCACTTAAAAACAATAGCTTGCGGCGCAGCATTCTCAATCAGACCTATACGACTCTCGTAAGTCAGATTCAGTTGCCTGGAAACCAGTGACTTGAATAAATGCGACAGTATTCTTTTGGCTGTTAATGAAATTTTTTACGTCAACTCAAATTTAAACTGGGCTGTAAGATATGATAGATCTATCTTTGTTTTATAATTAGTAATCCCATCTTCGAGCTATTTTCTTCTATTGAACAGTTTTATATAGATTTCTGTATGTTTAAAATTGCATTAGAAGGATAAGGTGCATCGAATTCTACTCCAATCTTTGGCGAAAAAACAGGCCCGAGATGGTTCTCAGATCTTGACCTATCGTGTCAAAGGAAACCCCAAATTCTTACTCTTTCTATAACTAAGACGGAACTATTGTATCAAAACCATTCCTTTAGCCAAGTATTCGGTTAGTGACAGGAAAATGTAGAAGAACAGTGTATTCATGGGATTAACCCGTGCCAAAGATTATAAGGCTGAATTCAAACTGGCAACTTATAATTGAAAATCTTTTTACAAAAATTAATATCTTGGAAACAGAACTTTTAAGGCTAGTGAGATAATACGAATGAAAACGGGGTAGACAGAGAGCACCGAGTGCTAGATATTTATACCTTTACAGACCTGTGGGGCTTTTCCTACATTCGTCATTGTATTCATACTTGCGCGATAGTAAAGATAGAAAAAAATAATTGAAAAAAATAAAATACTTTTTTTTTAACTACAGTGTCGCATAATCTGGGTATAGGCCTGACATTACTAAAATGTCAATACCACGTGAATTTGAAGATGCTAGCGTTGTAGTTATTTTTGCGTCCAAATTTTGTGTACCAACTCTTACCGCTGTGGTCGGTCAACCGGACGCGAAGGCTCTACGCACCATTTCGCCTCACACTACATTTCCTCCAAATGACGCGACAAACATTTCAATCGGCTTTCCGGAAACCGATGTTTATTTTATTTGGCCCATTCGTGCTTAATTTGCCAAGAGAAATTTACCAGCCAACCTTAAGATATACGACAAGAATAACATTCTTCTGGTCTTAAATCATTCATTAGATGTTTGCAATGGTTGTTCTTGTTTAATTTTTACTGACGGACAACAAATAAGTTTACGATATGTATTCTATTGTGGGAATGAATGTATTAGTGTTTTTAGAACAATATTTAATAAAATATACGATTATTCCAGGCTCTACAATGAATTCACTACATCCGTGCCTATTTCCGTATAATGTTCATCGGGTTCATTTATTTGATTTTCACCATAATATGAACAAATACTAAAACTCCACACTAATCTCCTTCTCCTCCTCTTTTCCTACTAAATAATTAATTTTTTGCTATAAATTTCCAACAACGTTCTTAATCATATCAAACAGTATAACAGTAAGCGATAATAAAGAACCGATCAACTTCCAAACAAATCTTCCACATGAATACAACGACGGATTCAATATAATTTTATTATCTTCATTAAAGCTTCAACGCTTTTCATGTTCTAGTGTATGTAATGTTAGTGTTCATGTAATGTATTGTCGTTAACCGTTGTTCTGAAATATATTTTATTTTCCTTTCCGCATATAAATTATGAGAGATTTTACGAAAAGCCACTTGTCACATTGCTGTTGCGAAGAGAATTTCAAATCGAGCGAATCAATATAATACTAAATGATAAAATATTGTATTGTCATTCATCATCATTCACCCTTTTATCGTTTTGCAAATGCACACTCACCCACAATCAGATAGTTGAAACCACAGTCTATCGTTATCGATCAACATCGCACTATATTTTGTAACTATTCTAAAATCTGGTAGTATTCTATAACAAATATAAAGAATCTTTGAAAATGATAAAAATAACTTCATAAAAATATCATACTCAATTATTGTCCTGGAAATTATTATTAATATAAATGTCTACATTGAATTGTTAAAACTTAAATAAACTATATTTCGTTGAAATCCTCTTGTTTTGCTAAACATTTTAATATATTTTTTGAATGTATTAATCCTTAATTCGTTATATTATATTTGTTATATTATTATTATAGTCATGAAGTTGATTTAACGTATATCTAGGATACTAATCACAATAGTCACACTAGACAATCAAAAGATGAGAAGCGACCAAGTTAGAGCTAAAATTCTAGAATTTCCGCTTTTAGCATGGTCGCTGGCAGTGGTTCAACCAAGTAAATTATGAGCGGACTTTTACCTTAATTTCAGCAATACAGCGACGAAACTTGGCACCGCTACAAATTACAATTTATAGCTTGTATTGTCTCCATCTTTTTGTACGCTTTCTGTTAAAATTCGTTTTAATGGTGGTGAACATTTTTTTTATATTTTCCAAGATCATTCTGTACCGATATTTTCAACTCAGATGAGATAGTCAAGAGAAGAAATTCACTTCAAGCCTCGAGCACATGTACTACTGCATATTAGGTGACAGTTCATGGAACCATTCGCTATCACACTTCCCTTTTTATATTGACTTTAAATTTAGAATGTTAAAAGATAACAACAGAACATCATAACAATTCGTCCAAAAAAGTATCTCTCTTATTATTTATTTCTATTTATCTATTTCTGCCATGAAACAATTGTTGTTAAAATAATTTGTGTTTCTTTGAGAACAGTGTGGTTGCCGAAAGACGTGTATTTTAGAGATGACCATCTCAGTTCTCAGGAGCAGCAACGCGTCTGTGTCGTACTATATCCACATTAGGAAAATAATTCTCATTGGCAAGAAAAAAGAGTAGAAGAAGCTTGTACTGCTAACGGCATGACATCACTACAAACGCCAATAACTTCTTCACATTGTACACGTCCTCAGTTACAAAGAATTTCACGAAAAATTATCCTCAATATACAAGATAGCTAGACATTGTCGAAGTGTCGAATCCGGATATTTTCATGCATCACTTATCACTTTGTCACCAATTACAGCCACTGAGTTAATTAATTACTGAATTCTTCGCCATGACAGTTGCTAAGTAACTTGGTCCTTACGCACGTTGCCATTAACTCGGATGTAGAAACGTTCGTATAGATCTTTATCCAACTATTTGTCCACGTCATTTCATTTTGTATCTCACTCTTTTTTGGGTTTTATAAATAATGTGTACTAACTATCTTGATATTTTAGATTGATTTTAAATTTAATCGTATTTCCACAACACATTTCTATACAATCCGCTTAGCAGATCAAACCTGACAATATATCTGGTGAACACACAAAATTTCTTTTGTATTTACAGGAGTCATTAAGTAATGATTCTTTGTCCGTGTGATATTTTAAAACCTTTATTCTCGTACTAATAAAACTGTCACGTCATATAGTATAAAAAATAATACAAAATTATCATTCTCTTACATCATTTCTTATATGCATTATTAAAATTTATGTCACTTCTCGTATCTCTTTCCCGATAAAATCGATCCCTCTACTAGACTAGACTACACTGACATCAACCAACTATAGGGGTACATGTAACTTGTCACTTTCATGGGATATTAATTCATCCACGAAATACCAACTTGAGTGAAAATCAAACTAGCATTCGACACTTACACTGCCATTATGCACCTTATAGCTCTTGGTGTAAAAGGTAAAATTGCGTAAAGGATTATTTGGGAAAAGGGCGATAAGTGGCGATCAAATTGAGAAACGAGGTGACACGTGCAAGTTATTGCTTTACGAGTGTTTGGACAAACTAGGATATTGCTTATTCGGGCTGAAAATCTTTATTCGTTAGGAAATTATTGGGAGTTGCAGACCGTTGTAACAAGAGGTAGCATATTTGTGGACACACGGAAATGCATAACGAACGTCTCAGCCGATATTTTAAATTAATAAATAAAATCATTTGTTTACTTTATTTTAACGTTTTAAAATTAATATTGTTTTCGAATAAAACTTTTCAATTAGGATTTCCAATGAATGCGACATAAATATGTATGTATATATATGTATGTATATAAGTCTAGTTGCGTATAATAAAATCCTGTTATTTTTATCGAAACCTCGTTAACGTACTTTAATTAATTTTTATATTTTAATTAGTTTTATGTCTTTAATTTTGTTTTAAATCGTATTTTGTAATTAGTTTCTTAATTTTATTTAAAGTGGGAACATTTAAAAATAAATTCTATTATATACGTACATATTTGCAATCACTATTCATTTTACGCACTCATAGATATAGCGGAATGTTAAGAAAAATAGATTATACTGTATAATTGTAATTTTTTTTTCGCATTTACAGTTGTTCATTACATTCACGAACGAGGAATATAGGCACTTCATACTCGCATATCTAACGGACAAAGTAATTGATCGGTAAATCTTATATTACAACATAAATCTCTCCTTATTCCCAGACTATTAATTAATACATAATTAGTCCTAGATAACTGTCCCTTTTATTGCATCATATGGACACTGGTATAATAAAACCATGAGCGATTACCAAGTAGATCTAAGTTTTATAGTAAAAGTATTGTACTTACATATATTCTGTTTATGCTGCGTTTAGTCATGGTATATGTTTCCATATCTTCACTTCGTCTTACGATCCGTTCGACCTTTGTGAGTTTCTTCCAGCGTTCCTTTCAGAAAGTCCTGAGTTATTTACTACTCTTATATGGCTTGCTCCCGCTGTTGGCTCCATGTGGACGTGATTTTTTCTTGTATGTAATACTAGTTCCACTCTTGACTTTGCTCATATGAAATTATATTAGGTCGGCTTCTAAATAAGCCTTGCTTTATCTTCTTATACCATCATCATCATCAATGGACAAACTCGACGTACAATACTTATATTAAAATCTGCACAATACGTATATACCAAAAAAAAATATCTCTGTTTTACCAATATCGCAGATCTTTTAAGACCTTCCGTGGAATCATAATCTTCACACTCAAAATTAAAACACTTCATGTTGTACTTTGTCACCAGCTTCTTCCATCCAGAACACATCAGCATAGAAGTTTCGCACTGAAGATATCTGCACTATTAATATTTCTGTTCCTGTCCATTCCAACAGGAATACCCGACACGAAACAATTACGTAAAAACTGGAGCGGCTCAACTAAGCAGAAAAACTTGGTTTTATTCACAGACCGGTTGGTATCCTGCTCGGCGGACCATTTATAGGGTAGCTGTCTGTCGTGATAAGTGGCGGCGAGTCAGATTATAGTGTAAAAGAATAATAGTCAAGAGATTGTGACCATGGTGTCTGTTAGCACATGATGTGAGCAAAAAACAATGATTACTACTGTGTTCTCATTTAATGTAACGCTACGTTTACGTACCTATATGGATAGATCATGGTAAACCAGGCTGTTAAAAACAACCTAAGGATGCCAATATGAAAATACACGGAAATAATTTAAAGGAAATTCAAGCTATTAACGATTAATGTTATGACAACTCGTAATTTTAAGGTGTGATTAACAACTTCGTTTCTATAGTTTGTAACAATAACATAGTCTCGACAGTGGTTGTAGAACAATATCTAACTTAAACGTAAATTGAACAATGTTGTAACGATAATTAATAAATCAACGAGGAATGAAAGTCAATTTTGTCTTGTTACGCTCAAGTTTCGTATTAAAGAAACATTTAAGCCGCGAAGTTTCTAAGTTGTTCAATAAATGTAATAAGCCGTGAAAAATGGTTGCCAACGTTAGCAAGTCACCATATTGGCTTACCATTAATCAATATCGAGATCCCTCTTAAAATGTATTGACAGGGAATGGTCGGTAGGAACAACCTCATCTTATTGAACACGTTCCCATAACATTGTTAGTTTTTTTTACCATATATTACATATAATATGGATGTCTTTTCTTTGTTGTACTGTTCAGTAACTTATTTAGAAGTAAATATCCTCATGGTACGTAAACACATAGACAAACACTCCAGGTGTTTATACTTGTCTATTTGTCTTGACTACCTAATATTTTGTCAAATAAATTTCGTTACAACAGACATTCTTAACTGTATTGAAAGCAAATGAAGCTTACAGAAAACCTATTTATTTCCGTGCGGACTTAAAATTTCACGTTCCAAGGAAACAGACGTGACGTCTCTAAATGCATATTACAATTTTTTCCCGCATAAATACTTTCATCTGCTTCAAACAATTTTGCAGTTCGTTACTTACGGCAGCGGAGCGTGGCTCGCAATGGTAGCAATGGTCTGCGACAGTGCCAAGCTCTACTGTTCGACGGCAGGAATTTCACGGCCCATGTAGAAACTGTAAAGCGAATGTTCTAGAATATTAAGTATCTATTTTCAAACGCTTATATTCCCGATTTGGTGATGTATCACAAAAGTTTTATTTAGTTGCGCGTAAGGCGCGTTTGGTTCCTGGCTGGGTGATTCTTTACATTTACAACATTTTGCTTCGATAAATTCTATATGCAATATGTACTTAATTTCAGATCTAAGCTCATTGTTCATATTGAATGTATAGATTATAAGATATTTTGAGGGAAAGATACTCGTGACCAACAATAGGAAAACAACATTTTTTTAGCAGGTAACCAATCGTAAATAGTACGTATTCGGCTAAGGTTCTCCCAACTTAAGATTTCAAAGACCATAATGTACCAGAAAGCATACTTAAAAGCAGAAATAAGGCCTCTATAATTTAAAAATGGCAGTCAAAGTAAAGGAAAATGTTTACAAAGTAATACGATCTGCTCTTCACTATGGTCCTAAATGTTGGCGAACGCATAAGCTAGACGAACACAAAATACATACAGCATTTATTTGGTTTGTATTCCGTATGATGTCGAGTCAAGACGAAATGTGTTTTAAATACTGTCGAATTGCAGAGATAGCGGGGCGAGAATGTTATCCTTTCGAAATAAGGCAGTAACATGAAGACTTTGAGTATGCGCCCTGATACGTTATGCACTAGGATGAAGAGGCACAAAAATATAGAAGAGCAGTAAACAAATCATGTAAGAGTAAGTTAGATGATAGAACAATGATGCTAATGATGATGGTTGTGTATCTGGATAAAACGACACGTCAAAAGTAATGAAATATTGAAACGGGTGCAGTTGTGTATGAAGATACGAGTGGTGAGCAAATAACGATATGAAATTGGTAATTACCAGCGATGTTCACTGTCGTGTCTGATAAAGGGCGAGGCAACTATGGGTGGAGGTTTTAAATTTCATCATCTCATTCTGTACCAGTACAAAATCCATTCAAATTTAAAAGATGAAAAGGATAGCTAAAAATATTATATTCAACTTTAGGTGAAATACATATATGAATATATATCTTTCTTTATCAATAGTCAAAACATTATTATAGAGACAGCTATCCATCTTTTACATAACATACATTTTGTGCTGATCTAAATCATACATTTTTTGTTATTAAAGGCCTATATATTTAACGTGTTCCTGCTGCGTCGTCCACTTTGGACATTTAAGTGGGTTCAAAAATTAAAATTGGGATATTGAAGTTGTATCTAATACAGTTGTCGTTTTTTTAACCTCTTATGCCGATACGAAAGTATTGGAAAAGAGAAAGATGTTTAGAAAACAGCAATTGTATATAAGTATTTCGCACTCGCATGTTAGATTTTTATTTCTCTCACAATATCGTGACTTTGTTCTAGTGTGGGACAAGTGCCTTACTGTCGCCGCTGATTATTGATTCTATTATGCTCCTGCAATTGTTCAGTTGTCCGCTGAACGTAATTAAGTTATGAATGCGTCAGATGATATTTTGTCTGATGATAGGTAAATATCTGTTTTCATTTTTTTCTTTATTAGGTTTCAAAATGAAGCAGTTATTATTTGCTTCAATTATACAATTGTGACACTTTTATAATAAAGTTGGAACAAAACACCAACTCAATATCTCATCTTAAATGTAACGTTACCTTAAGTATAATGTTATTGACTGCAATTATTGTAGCAAACGTGTACATAATACTCGTAAAACCAATATCCTCAAGATACCCCACGTGATGTTTATATCAATATCATATTCGCTTTATTACTTTCAAGAACCGTAATTACAGATCCATTCAATTAATAAGGTTATTCATTCAAGCCCTTAAAATTTAAAGGACTCGAATGGACAAATCATTTCCATTCTAAAAGCAGGATTTGAAGTGACGGCGAAATTTCCCGAAAATGGAGAGGGACGATTTTTTGTCCTTCCGGAAACCCGACGTACGTGATCTATGGCCGGTGTTTGCTGATAGTGTTAAACGGTCGCCTAACTCAATTGTTCGGAACAGTTTCGGATGAGAAATATAAACCAGAAAATTATCGACGTGATGGTAGAAATTGGTGGAAAACCGTACCTTCTTGTCCATGACGCAAGTGTACCTACAGTAATCATATTATGAGAAATAATATTAATCTAATGTGATGTAAACACTTATATTAAGAAAGCTAACTCGATCGTTCGTTTAAATGTGTCTACTTATTCCTTGCGTCAGTGAGCTTTTGGTGAACTGAAAATTATCATATTATGTCATATACATATTTTATATCATGTAATATCATGATTTAAGTAACAACAAGGTTTGTTTTAAATTACACAAACACAATTATTACAATCTTAAGTTTTTTTTGCATTACATCCAAGGTGGATTTTGCTATATTTTTGATAACCGGAAATAAAAAAATAATAATCATCATTTCCATCATTAATGTTATGTTTTTACTCATCTACAAATGTAAGTCCTTTTGTATACAATCGTCGACGTGAACGATGTCATTTAAGGTAATTCTCACGCAAAGGTTCAAACACCCGAAGTGCAGGAGAAGAAATATTTATAACCCGTAATTTTCCGTTCACCCGGATATTCGAACTACGTGATCCGTACTCGGTGTTTGCTCAAAGTGTTAAGCGGTCTCCTAACTCCATAGTGCCAGTAACTAGTTTCCGTAAAAAAAATATACGACAATTTCTAAAAATACGTTCATAGTTTGACATAAAGAAATCGACGTTGAAAGGAAAATAATGTTTTATTTTAGACTTATTTAATGCAATGTCTGTATTATTTTTCTATAAGTAAATTCCGAACGCACCACATGTGATTGTCAAAGTGACAGCTGTGTATGACGGACGTTACGCGCCAAAAATCTCAATACAGCACATAAGAGTTACCCAGCGGTATAAAACAATATAGTATTAAAACCCATGTAAATCAATGTAAAAAGCGCATATTTAATTTAAAAAAAAAACCAACGATACTATCTTCTGTTTCTAATGATTTAATAAAAATTTAGATTCGTATTTTTTACGAAATTGTTCGGTTTATTAAAATCTTTAAGCAATGTCACTTCACTGATCATTACTATCATAAAAAGTTTATATTCTCTTTCGTCGCGGTAGGTCCTTTACTGGTGTAAAAGAATGAAGAAAATACATAAAACACGCCTAGATTGTAATGATAGAGATATTTTGGGCTCGGTGCTCTCTGCCTAACTTATGAAACTTGGCATAGAAAACTTACTATGTAAGTATTTGTATTATAATA
>DWMF01000414.1:0-14960 GCA_018244815.1 Parelbella polyzona | reverse complement strand
CCCGTCCTCGGCTTGTCGCATCCAGCATCTGCCTGCAGTCTTTCGCAGATCGTCATTCCACTGGGCCGGAAGGCGTCCTACACTATGCATGCCGAGCCGCGGTCTCACATATGTATTTTGTGGAATTCTGAATTCGAATCACACGAACAAAATTTCTTAAACTTCATTTTAACATTTTACATCTATTGGGTAACTCGCATCTGTCAGAAATTCTACAATTAATACGATTTTGTATCTACATACGTTTCTCACTCATTCTGACAGATAGAATAATATCCTGAGTTCCGTTGTTTTTATAACATAGAATTTTTCAATGCAGTTGAATAGCAGTATCTCAGCAAGAATTCTTTAGAAGCTTATTTGTGCCCTTCAGGCATCTCAGCTGTATATATTATACATCAATTATTTCCTTTGCACTATCTTCATAATACTTACTTCACTGCATTCCACTTTTACTCCGACGTCCATATGATTCCACTTCCATTTAACCAAATCTATTGTCACGTTTGTGTACTTCGAAATTCATTAACATTTGTTAGTGTTGGCAAACTATGGCAGGTTACCATAAAAATTTCATTAAGGACAAATTGCGTACTTACCAAAAGCTTGAGGAAAAGACATCCCTAAGGGTATGAAACACCTGTTTATTTGAACGCAAGAGAATAATACCCTTAAGCCGAGAGTAAAATTTTCATTTAGGGACACCCCGAAAAATATTGCAGAAGACGAGTATGAAAGAAATCGTTTTCTAGATATTAAATGTTATGAAACGTATAGCGTTTATTACTTTCCTGTAGAATTCATAACCTTTAATCAACAATAAAGATGAACGAATAAGTATAAAAATTACGTTATGCCTTACAAGACGTAATCTCTAACAAATTGTTTACGGCCCGATAGTTATTTAATTTGTGGTAAAGAGATATTTCATAATACTTGTTATTCATCGGCATAGTCCTATACCAATCATTTATTTCTTAGGTAGGAACTCCGAATGGATTTTTTTTTTAAATCATATATAACTCTATGATATCCAATGGGAGACTATCCAACACAGGAGAATCCCTGCCTTGTCCTGAAAGCGGCTTTTGGAACTATGTGTGCCTTCTTATGAAGAATCTGAAAGAAACGATTGGTTTAATGTACAATATAAGGACAATACTACCTCTCTTGGCATAATGATAAATTTTAATTTTATTTCATTTAACATCAGAAGAATACAAAAATATGCTGCAAATAATTAAAATTCCCGAATTCAACAGCAAAAATATGTACATTTAACTGTATTGATTTGATACTTATTTGAATAACTGTAAATTTTATGAAAAGTTCAAAAATTCCAAATTTCTCATTTTAAAAAACAAGTTATTCAATTTATTGAACACGTTCATGAAACTTACTTACAGTTGTGATCGAAAATTTGTACAACAACTCGGTCTTATCTCACTCGTAATATTATAGATAACATTTTTAATTTACCAAGTTCTTTTGTTTTGTTTTATAACCGTACCAATATATCGATAATATACGATAGTTATAAGTTAATTGATTATAATAAATAAAAACGAATACAGAGTGATTCATTTATATAACCGATAATACTGGTTCTTTCTTTACATTTTTCTGAACCCCTATAATTCTCAAATGTAATGAATAAAAAGTATTAATACACAGTTATTCATTTATTTAACCAATAATACTCGTTCTGTCTTTACATTTTTCTTTGAAGCCTCCTATCGCACGCAAAAGTAACGAATAAAAAGTAATAATACAGGTTGATTAATTTATTTAACTAATAATACTCGTTCTGTCTCTACAATTTTCTTTTCAATGCCCTATCTCACGCAAAAGTTAGTGAGTCACAGCAATTGAACACGTCAACAGAGACTTCCAACTTTTGCTATTACTTGCTAGTTCCCGATGTCGACATGCAACCTGTGGAACAATTTATCCTCAAAAATAATCCCATTTTGCCACGCAACCTACGTATTTCCTGAATACATTAAAAATAGAGGACAAACGTTTACAACTTTCTAGAATTTTCGAAACGAATCCTTGACATGCCTTATTGATTTCATGTCTTCTCCATAAGCCCTTAAATGCTAGATACTGCAGGTTAACTGTGAACTGTATTATCCTTTTCATCGGGAATCAATCTGGATAGATGCTCTACATTTATTATTCCTCTTTTGTTTTTCCTGATTCCATTACATTTACATTGTTAGCCTTAGACCGCATCGTTAGTCGAGTGGTACGCGCGAGTGCTGATCGAGATCCCGGGTTTGATTCTCGGGTTTGGTACTACTAGACTTTTCTAACTAAAATTTTTCTAACGTAGATTTTTAGGTAACCGGTAAAACGTGGTAGGGAGAGAAGTATACTAATCTGCCTGCCCCTTCGCGGATTACAGGCGTGATTTTACCTTTTCATTTTTACTCTTTAAGCAACATTAATATAACCTTTGTGCTAGCCAGAATCAATGTGATAATTAGGTACTGCTATTGCAAAAATTTACTCTAATATAAAGTACATGTACAATGTTAATTCAATGTTAAGTATAAAAATTTTCTATCGTTAAACACATAATGGACAAAATAATGTGCTTAGACGACTTAAATATTTATCTACGTGACTTTTTATAGCTTGCGCCCGAATATCGCCGCAAAATTTATTTTGTGCTCTGCGGCTTTATTTCAGACAGGGGTTGGATCTCGCGATAAATCGGTCTCTACAACCTCGATGGACTTGGCTTAGAAGGACCAAATATTTTATGCTTTGAAAATTTCTCAACGCCTACTATATTTGTGTTGATATTATCATAGTTGAGTTTCAATCGTTTTGTATTAACGGTCGGACATTGGATAGGCCTCTTTAACGTAAACTTCAGTTTGTATCAAGAATGGATAGTGGATAGGCCCCTATAACACATATGTACATCGTTCATTGAGTATGTTAACTCAGCTGTGGGTACAGATTGAAATATATGTAGATTCGTTTCGATTAGATTCCCTTTTAACTTGTGATATCATGAATAAATTTTACTTGTTTAAAATCGCTTTTGGCACTGGAATAAAATCTATCAAATATTCATGTTCTACATATATGATGTAGGTTTCAAATCTATTAATACTGTAATGTGAATTTGTACGAATATAATATTTCATTTGACTTATTGGCATTGAACAACTATCTATTTGACTTTCTAACAAACAACCTATCCATTGTTTGTCAGTTAATTGTCGTAATTATAATTACGTTTACATTTGCTATGTACATGCAGATATTTACATTAGCAAGATTTTTTTTAAAGACTTACAATGAGTTTTTCATTTGAATGTATTTTTATGGTGGTACAAGAAAACTAGTTGAGAAAAAGAAAATTTGTGAACTAGAAATGAAGTCAAGGTGTTAGAACTATTATACCATAGCTGAAATACAGTGTGTTATCTCAAGTAGAAAGCCAATCAGAAATTGACCTCACAGTCTTCACAAAATTGATAGTAGACCAGTTATTTTTACTAAACTACACTCGATGATTAGACAAAACCTTAGTATATCTCTTATCACCGTAATAAAAAGGAACGAAACATTTAGTACTCCAGCCGCATTAGCTGATGTAGACCTAGAGTTTGAACTCAATGTGGTCGGCTACAAACCCGCATCCTCCTTATAACTTGCACCAGCTCCTAAATTATGTTAACGTTAAAAAGTATCTAGACTATTCAGTTAATTTTCCAAGTTCATTTGTTCGCGGACTGCGATTTAAGTTAACAAATTCCTGAAAATCTTAGCGCTACAAGACTGTACTTAGCTTTGAAAGCGACAAATTAAAAACTGAATTTTTAAACTTCCTCGCGTTTCCTTCTTTGTATCCTTAATGTAAGACATTAAGACTTTAATTTAGTTATCTGGAGGATAGTTCGAAAATATACGACATGGAAAACTGAAAACATTCATAGAAATTGTTCGAGGACATTCGATCGCTGTTGCAACCAAAAAACACCATAAATCATTAAAAGCACTGATAGATAAAAAGGGCTTTTTAAATAAAAAAAACGGTAACACATTTTTCATTTGCATCGAAAATCACGCCTCTAAATCAAATCAATTCAAATCAAAATTTTTATTCGCATGAACAAAGTAATACAACTGTTACCTACAGCATTACAGATAATTAGGTTATATGTATGTTATATCTACGATTTAGCGACGATTTTATCTAAATTCTATACTTCAAATGCATTTACCTACTACTTCGAATGCCTAACCAGCTGAGGACCATTAGCTCTTTGTGTTTTCTGCTTGTAATTACACCACTCCACGAATTTGCATAGTACAGTCTTCTTACTTAGCCGTGATGTGCAGTACAAAGTACGATTTTATTCCGTGTGGAAACTTCTCTTAGAAAACGGATTAGTGAGTGCATCCCTAGTCCTGATAAAACATAATAATGACTTCAGATATAGATACATTTTATATAAATAACTATATTAATTAATAGACTAGTGCATAGCACACACATATGTAGGTACATACGTACTCGCATATTTTACGCCCACATACATCTAGAAGGTAGCATTTAGAAAAATATTAATAGTGACGGTATTAAAAACATATTATCTACTAACTATCCCATAAGACATCTAACGGGATGATATAATAGTAAAATAAAAGATTACTTTGCCTATTTGACTGCAGTGGGTAATTTTCGAAAAGCACGAATTGCACGTCCACAAGTAGCATCCACACCTCTATATTCATCTGTCACAATGGTGACAACGTTGTAGACGAAACAAAAAAAAAACAATTTAATATTAATTTATACAAACATTTCGCAGCATTAACGCAACTTTATTCCGGCAATTACGCGCGCCTTTGTTTGTGTTTTTAACGTGTCATTAATCCGGTAGAATATACACATTGCACGTTTACCACAAAATTACACCGTTAATAAATGAATCCGGCACTTTAATTCTGACCCGCGCTGAGGAATACGGGGCGGCTGAATAATTCAGAGTCAGTGTAGCGGTGTATGAATGTGGCTGGAAAAATGTACACTCGCTGCGGATTTCTAGTATGACTTTGAAGGTTCCGTGTAGGGTGATCACACGTGCTGGGATCAAAAATGTTTTAGTCACGTCTGTGCTGTGGTATGATTTGCATGAGCTGTAATTTGCTTGTTTAAACTCGTGTGAATTATTAAGAAATTATAGCCTATAAAAGGCTATATACTTTATAATAAAGTATATCATCAAATGGGATTATAGTTATGAGCTTAGCGCGGTTTGTTGTGAGCTTTTCGAATGAGATCAATTGGGCATCTGCCTCTCGAAATATGTATGTACATATTATCCACAAAATGTGTCTTACATTATTATAGAATAAAGGTATATTTAATATAAAAACTCAAGAGTCCTATGCCACGAGATTCTTCAAGAAAAGCGCAATGAGAGCTTTCATTGCGCTTTTTCTCATTGCGCATTTGCGTTTGCTAGACTAAGTGAATACTTAATCTTGAATCAAGTGTGTCGTTGTATATGAGTACGTAGATCCGAATCTCATGTAAGCCCAATTTTATGGACACCTCCATTTTAACTGAGAAACGTATATTACGGATGGCAGTGGTTCTGAGAAAAGGTCAACCTTTTCGCATCGATTATCCCCAAGGATGGACAAAAATAGAATGAGAGTAACGGTGTTACGAGTGTCACAAATAATTTTATAAGGAGAAACGATCGTTTTAAAAAAGTACGTTTTATTTTTAAATTCATAGGTGTACCTTTAAAAATTGAAGTTTTAGGTGAAATTTTGCAAAAATCATTCATAAAACTCCAAGATCTATTTGCGCCAATGAAGTTATCTGTGGGCTAACGATTTCCTGCGGTCCCTCTTGCACGCTCGATTCCGTTTTTTAGTATTCCCAGGACGTCCTGAAATTGAGCTGGGTAAGAGCATAAAAGATCGCTGATTTAAGGCTGACTATGCATTTACCACTTGTCTATTTTTATGATTCCATTCATAAAAATGCTTTTAATACGATGAATGATTTTTTCTCGATAATTCTTTCAGGATATCTTGTATGATATGTTGTATTTTTACAAAACAATTGATTCTTTCTAAACGCCATATCAATATAAAATAAAATCAAACTACTCAAGTAATAACCGTACAAGAAAACTTAAACTAGGTATAATTTTTAAATGTCATATTAACCGTGACGAAAAACCTCTCGGATAAACCTACTTACCAAAGGGTTACCCATAATTGTCACTATAACGCGTGATGCCTGCCAACTGGCACTTGATCACTGCAGCCGAACATGGTCTAAGCCCTTCTCATTTTGAGACGAGATCAGTCTCAAACAATGAAAACACAAAACTGTCAACACTAATAATAACGATGATGGTACTTAAAAGTATTGATCAGTACATTCAGTTAATTGAAGAAACGTAACACATAATAATAATTTACTACGACATTGCCTAAACAATCGGTATACAGTCAAAACACACGTCAACTCATTGGGGATTACAATCTTAACTCGAGTCAATCGTATTTTCTACGCGTGATTTGTTAGTAAATTCGTCGTAAAAGCCGGGGAGCGTAGCGTCGCCGTTCTGAAGGTAGCGCCGTGACGAGCGGCAATTAGGAATAATGTAATCCCCGTCGCCCGTGTTCCGCGGATAATTCCCGCGGGTCGACCCTTGATGACAGCGCGGCGCCGTGAAAAGTCGCCGAGGTGAGAGTAAATTTGCATAAGTACCAAGACGATCAGCGAGTTAGGGACTAAAATATATACATATATGTTTGTAAAACAAACAGTTAAACGTAATGAGGGATTTGAGGAAAAATATAGATGAGTGAAATTGTACAAAAATATATACTTATAAGACAAATACTATTGCAGTTTGGCACATGAAAATGAGTTAAACATAATTAGTAAAATACATAGTTGTTCTTTAAGATGAGTGAAATTTTCCAATCCGCATTTGGCCAGTGTGGCTGACCATGGCCTTAACCCTTTCATTCTGAGAGGACACCTGTGTCCGACAGTAGAGCGATAAATGAATTGTAAAACAATAAGTCATTTAAAGAAAAATACGTGTTTACGGCTAATGTAGCATTCCAAATCGGGTCCTATGTTTCAGAAATTGTGTACAAAATTAAATTCATATATCACTTGCTACAACGGTATTATTACCTAAGTCTACTATAGGTGAAGCTAATTACATAGGCGGTTGTTAAAACCAAATTATTTCGTACTAAACCAAGGATAAGCGAAACTAATAATAATAACAATACGACTACATTAAAACATATTCCTGGGTGTGCGGTCGGGAATTAGGAATGTATTCCGCAGAGCTCGTGTTACGCTGATAATTCCTGCGGCTCTACATTGGCGCCGCGGCGTCTCAGTTGCGAGTATCAACGCACATTACCACCCGGAAGCGGTTCATTTCATTCGTTCGTCGTCGCACACATCGCTACAAATCTACTTCTATATCCATCAAGTAACTGTGTACAAATATATTGAGTATTTCGAGAACTGAAACCACTTACGACTTTCTGCTTGTGAAGTTCTTTGAATATTGAATTTGCAAGGTGATGTACCATCTCAAATAATTTTATCGGATTGTTTTTTTTAAGTAGAAAGCAAAATGCAACGTATATATACATAGGGCCATTTCAGTTGAAATGTGAGATAAGTTAATCATGAAATATATTTACCCTGACAAAAGCCTTTGCCGTTCAACCAACGAAGGAATTAATTGACAATGACACGGTTTTGTTCCGAAGCGAACCGATGTCACTATTTGATGACAGAGATCGAATGTCTCGTGGGGTGTATTAGCTATGTCTATCTCTTCGTATAATTTAATCGATTCATTCGCATTTATGATATAAATAGAGTAGACGTGGCAGTGTGTCCGGCCGACTCGCCAGTGAAATATTTAACAGCTTCAGTCTGTTTACACCCTGCGTTTCTAATTTTAGTTCCGGTATACAACAAGCGTGACTGCTATTGCAAACCATTTAATAACCTGCATAAGCTATACGAATGATCGCTAATGTAAGATTTGGGTCAGCTTTATTGCTCTTTCGAGGACACGTTATTTAACATATTGTAAGGACCTTACGTACTATGTATTTAAACGGATTATCTATTATTATTAGGACTAGCTTATTTCATATTATTCGTGGCTTTTAATACTTTAAGGATATTTATGGAAATTTACAATTTAAATTTACTTCCTTAGAGAGCTGATGTAGGGTGTATGGAAACTCAATTTGGGCGCGGTCCACTCTAATAAAGACCCCATCGATCCACGCGACTAAATAAACGATGAAGTATTTAATACATTAAAACCCCGACCCTAGTAAGTACAAGAGAATTGTAGAGTATCGAATATTTAGCCTTGTCGTGTCGGGTTCACAGAGGTTCTAACCCGATTTACGGCGAGCGCGAACCCCCGCCTCAAATAAACCGGCAGAGTAAAAGATAAATCCGGCCGCTCCATTCGGACGAGCTTAGGAAGTCACGTAGATAAATAGTGAAGTAATTTGTCTATTGTTAAGCAGACAATAAGGCACGTGGAGCTATTGTTTCCAGTGTACGTAGTTCTTCCAGGCGTCGTATTTTTACGACCACCACACGAGTAAATCCGGCGAATGTGAAATACAGCTCATAAATTGTTACAAGTTTATTCGGCAGAATAGTAGAGTTTTAAAAGGAAAAATCATTATGAAATAAGTTTTATGAATGTAATTACGCATTGTTATAAACACAATGACAATGAGCTCCACAAATTGCAAAAATTGTACGCCACTGTCAATTATTCTGGACGTAATGGTTTCCTCGTGAAGTATTTGGGCTGTCACTCGGTGTTTAATGAATACATCGAATGAATAGCACTCATTTTTAAGTTAAATGGGCACACATTTTCCTGAAGTGGCAAGCTGCGGTCTTACTTGCGAAGATAATTGAGTTTAGGATAAGCTTGTGTAAGTTTTATAAAAACTCTTCATTCACAAGCGCTCAATAACAAAGCTTTGTGCATATGACTCCCCTTTACGATATGTTAGTTAAACACACTATTCACTAGATTAAATTCTTTTATGAAGCCATCATGTGTTACATTACTATTCAGAACACTCTGGTTCCATTATAATATACTCTATGTTTTTCTTATAGCAGGATAGAATTTTCTTGTAATTTAATATTTAATATTCTCTTAGTTTTGATATTACACCTTAACAATAATTAGCATCATACATGTACATATAGGCTACTTGAGTCCGTTGAAGTTCTCAGCGTAAAATGCAATTGCGCTCAATAAACAGTGATCTCTTCAGAGCTATCATAATTATAAACCCTAAAACTATTTCAGTATACATCTCACCTTTATTGCACGACTTACAGCCTACAGCATACTCATTTTCAATGCCCGAAGGGCATAAAAATAACAGTAATAAAGAATATACTGTTGAGAAATTTCCAAAAATATACAACCTCGTTTATAAGAAAGCATTCTTGACTTAACTAAAGCATTGTTAGAACAAAGATACCACCGTTCCATTTTGCCTTTTTCGCTCGAAACAAACTAGAACAACGGAGGTGCTCCGGTGTTGTTTAAGTGTTATTCCAATTAAAGCTTCTGTTTCAGATTATGAGGCTCCAAGCGGAGCGCAGCCTAATTCGGGCGATATGTGGAGTGCGGGAGTGTTCTTCCTTACACAGATAGTCGTGTGTCAGTTCACAACAGGTACGAAAGTTTCAGATTATTTGTTGTTTCTAAATCTTTAGTTTCTTGAAACGTTCTGGAGAGTTTTAATACTTTAATTGAATGATTTGGTTTGTATGTGCAATTCGATATCTGAATATCTTGAAGACGAAACTCTTTGATCAATTAAACTTATTCAAAAACAAATGTCATCATTTGTTTTTGTTTTTTCATCATTGAAAGAAATAGTAAAATGGTAGTAACCTTTAACTTTATTTTTAGGTTACAGGTTATTAGCGTCGTATGATCGATAAGAGGTTTCATTTTGCAGTTTGTTAAAACTGCCTTGCTTGACGTTGATGACGTTGATGATGATGACGTTGCTTTGATATGGATTAAGAGTAAATAAAATGGGTTGTTGGTAAATCTGTCTATTGGAAACTTTTTAACAGACCGTCAACGAATTTAAAGGCTCGCCTTGACTTGTCGCTCGTAAATATTAACTGCCAACAGCCTTATGCTCATATATCAAGAACGTACCGTTTCAAAGGTTGCATTACGTTACAGATCGCTAGCAGTCTAAAGCGAATTGAGGCTACGAGCTTATGTGTTTCTTAGTAGTAAAAAATATTTTCGTGTACTCGTACATTTTGTTTATTTACAAGTACATTTAAAACTAAAAGTTACTTTATAACAATTTTTATAATTTACATTTACCATCTTGTATTTAGTGATTCATTTATTTCTCGTTTCTCGTACAGAAACCCCATCGACATCGACGACGCAAGAAGATCAGACAGTGACGCCATTTTATGCTCTCAGCACTGGCATCGCTCCAGCGCCTGTCATGTTACGGCTCGGAAACTCCACAATCGACAGCACGAAGGCCTTCAAAGTGCCGCAACCTTCGCAGGAACCATCTCCACCCGGGACACTCACTATCCCACCGAATGTGAAACAGGAAATGGTACCTTATGTGGTCTCGGTTAAGAATACCTACTTCGACCATGATCGAAAATACGGTCCGACGTTCGAGGACAGCCCGGATGGCAATATCACTAAAATAACTGTTCAGCTCGGAGAAGACGCGCACCTAAATTGTAGGATAAGTCTCCTTCAAGATAAGACGGTAACAAAATATTTTCTATTCATTTCCTTTAGCCGTTTGCATCAAGAAAATGTGTAATATTTAAGTATGAAGTATAAAGTCACAATTTTATAAGATTGAAAATGCTTGAGCGTTAACCTAATATAGCTTTTATAAAATATATTGAGGATAAGTAAATTTTTTTCATTAAATGAAAGGGCGATAATTTTATGATATATATTTTTGTACATACTTCAGCAAAAGCTTAATATATATACATTAAAAAGTCCATTTAGTTTAGCTGGCAGATCGTGGTATGGCGCAGCCTGCCTAGGCACGGCAAAATAGGGTGATAGCTGATGATGATGACGATCTAGTTTCTTAAATTTAACCTTACTGTACTTTACTTTTAATAGGGGTCTAAGTAGAACGTAATTTCTTGCTGATATGATATATGATATAAAGACTGATGTGATCATCAGTCTTTATAATTCCACTGCTGTATATAAGCCACTTTCGGGCACTATGTTCAATCCTCCTCTAATTTCATGTAAGTAACTACTTGCTTTTTTAAAGTATTAAGTTTAATTGGCCGTATGATGCTCCAGTGCGTATGCCAATTTGCGCTCCCCAATTCAAAACTCTTGGGCCTCTGAGGCTACCGATTCTCTCTTACTAATATCAGTTCATTATTATGATTCATTTGATGAAATCATGTCGATATTACATAGAACAAGTGAATTCTTAAGTTCTTGTAGGTACTCGCGGCTCGTGGTCAAAGTTTCTTAATTTGGGAAGTTACTAATAGTTTCCTAATGAAATGAAATAGGATGTTCTTACTTGATAAGTTTATTCTTGTTAATAGTGAAACTTTGGAAGTAAGTTTTTACGCTTGTATAATTTGAATTTAATTCAATGTTCTGGAGACCGTTTTGGGAAAAATATTCAGGCTCATAAAACCTATTGACGATTAGTTTGTATTACATAAAAATTTTAATTTATTGCGATTTGCACCCGCTATTGGAACGTCAACTTTTTCTAAGTGTTCCACGTAGAATAAAAGATAACATAATTATTTTTGTCTCACAAAATATACGATTTGGACTGTATGTACTTACGTTGCGAGTTCCAAATTGTTTTGCAGGAGGCGAGACGCAATTTACTGTCTCGAATACTCCAAACCGATGTCGAACTTTCCTTTGGAATAATATGATTTTCTTGATAACCACAATTAGGAGTAGAGAATTGTTAACGACATTAAAGACGTCCATTGTTTCCGATCCTTTGAGGTAATTACCGGAATTGTTAAAATTGGCTAACAAGAAACTCTTGGGGCCAATTACAATGGACTCCGCAATTTATGTTCATTCTGTTTCGAGATAAGAAAAGATGTTTTTGGTACAATCTCAGCATCCTTGCGATGCTATGAACGTACTGAATTATTTCGATCCAAATTTATTAAGCCTCTCGCCAAAATGTTCAAAGAGGAAAGACGCAAATTGGGGAATAGAACAGCTTTTCTTTTTGGCTGTATCTTCATTGAAACTTGTTTTTTATTCATTGTATGTTTTAATAAATAGTCTATCCCCTTGCTAGATGCTTTTATTTTAAGAATACAAGCTTGCAGGCTCTCCGATATCAAAGATTTATTGTCAATTTTAAACACTCCTGTAATACTATTCTATTTTTAGTTCTTAACAATTCCACTGATGTCGTCAGCACCATTATCATTATTATCATCATAATCGTCATCATCCACAAATCCACTAGGACATGGGTTTCACATTGCGTGCGATATCGATTCCGAATTAAAAGGATTACAGGTATCTGTACAATAGTGTGAGCTAGACAAATTAAATCTTGGATGTGGAAAATTTGGTGTTGTATCTATTTTTCATAGCATCGGCAATACAAAACACTCCAAAACGGAAAATCAATTTAATATTCCAATCATATTACTAAAATTAATGCTGGTTAATATTCTTGTCAATAACTAGTTAAAATAAGTCAGGCTAATAGCTTTATTTCTAGAGCCCTTTTCGAAGCTTAGTGTATATGTATACATGGCGGATAACCTCCCTATTCATTTTCTGCTTTCTTCACATTTAAATGAATTAATGAGTCAACGTTGAAAATTTGTATTTCGTTACATACTTCGTTCCTTTACGATCTCTATAAAGTGTCATTGAACTTAATTCCTCAATAGTATTACAAGTTTCTGATCACAAATACTCGAGCGATAAACGCCGTTCTCCACTCAATGCCTTGTCGACATCTTGATTTACGATGTGCTGAAACTCCACGCGACATTTCGCTGAATTTCACGGATCTTTAAAGACGACTCTTTAAACTTGGAATTTGTATTCAGGTTCTTTTGAAATTCGAATCATAATGTACATTTTGTGAATTTGGGAAACACATTTCGATTTAAACAAGCACTTAATACTTTGGAGACTATTATCAATAGCATTTTTGTCTTAGATAACGCAATAAATTTTATTTACTCATTTTAAGAACTCTTAAATAGTGGTCAAAAGTTGCCTATGTTACTGATTGCATTGGCATTGTAGGTATCCTGGGTGCGTCGACGAGGCAGGGATGAGATCCCGGAACTCCTAACAGTAGGTGCTGTGACCTATGCAGCGGATAATAGGATCACAGTGGCGAAGAGGTATCCTGGGAACTGGCGGCTTCTGGTGAGGGAAGTCAAGCCTGACGATGAAGGAGTATACGAGTGCCAGATCAGCACGCACCCACCTAGAGTCAGTAGAACATATCTACATGTTAATAGTGAGTATGTTGCTACGTAAACAATATATGCCTATTACAGGGTTTCATAACTTCGTTGTATACGTGCGTTTGTTACATATACACATAATACACTCACACAAATAAATACTATTCTATAGTATATACATACATTAAAGGCATAATAATTGCACTATTAATTATAATAAAACTTTGTTCTACAATATTGAATAAGTGAAGTTTTAAATCGAGTCAGAGTTTTCCGTTTTATATATTGTATCTATTATTCATGTTTATTTAATGCTTGTTGAATTATGCAAAAAACACATCACGTTTGTACATCTTCATTAATGTCGCGAATGTCTCACATTTTACGGCGAAGTGTATAAGGAAAGAAAGAAAATTCCAAATTTAATCATGAACGTACTTTTTTATTAGCTTTCAGATGTCTTCGCGGGCTTTTTTGACTCTCGATGTGCTTTAGAAATATGACGTATAAAATTTCAGTTTACACCCAAACGCAAGCGTAACAGTAAAGTGTTTTATGTAAATTGGATTCAAGGTTTATCACCATAAAAAGGATTTCACCGGGAACTCGTGAAATCTAGTTTCATAATGAAAGTATTTATGTCTGTATATACAGAGGTATCTTTCTAATTTATGAAAAGAATCGCCTACCTGTCCATTCACAAATTGAAGACCGCTAAACCTTGGCAAATTTCAAATATAACATAACGTTACATCACGCCTGTAATCCCTGTAGGGGAAGGCAGAGGAGTGTAGTACACTCCCACGTTTCACCAGTTGCGTGCACATCCCATGGAATAGGTGGTGAGCCTATTGCCAATTTGATCAATATTGTGATCCGTGCGTTCATATGACCGTATTCTGTTTAAGAGTTATCAGAAACTGAATACAATGCTGGTGTACGCGCAATGTAATAATCTAGACAATGTTGTCGCAGCACCACAAGTCTGGGTGGTGGACGAGGCCGGGGCACCACTTCTCGAGAAATACTATGAAGCGGAGTCCACTCTAGCCCTTGTATGTAGAGCAAGGCACGTGGAGACTCCAGCAGTGCTGACTTGGCTACATGAGGGCAGAGCTCTCAATGCTGATACTACCCGAGGTGGAATCAGGTATGTATACCACATAATATTTCATCGTTATCAGTTTGCACGCTCGTTTTTACAGCGCACGTGTAAAATGTAGAATGAACTTCCATATGGGCTTCCATGGGTTTCTTTGAGAGAAGCGTAAATAGAGATCTTCCTGAAAAGCGGCAAAGAATAGGCCACTTCTCGGGTGTTGCAAATGTCTATAGGCGATGGTGACCACTTACCATCAGGGGTCCGCCTACTTGTTTACAAGGGTTAATACATAAACTATCAACAGTACGAGTA
>DWMF01000413.1:0-14960 GCA_018244815.1 Parelbella polyzona | reverse complement strand
AATAGCATGCCACTGAACTCGATCTCTTCATTATACATACTTATATGTATGTATAAAAACGCTGCGTAAAATATTATGAGAATATTATGCATAGTTACCAACACATGCTTATACTAATCCCTGCCCATTTGCGTATTTTGTGATTACGAAACGTGAGTATACACTAGGAATATTATTATTTAGGGATCTGAGTGGTGTGATTTTAAAGCTTGGCTGTTACCTTTGCGGCTTTTAAACACACTTTTATGATTAAAACTTCTAACAATTACATTAAACGTGGCGTGTTTGTACGGGCTTTTGTGTGTTTAACATATTGCGTTCCAATCAGATTATCTCGTGTTGATAGTGGGGATTCGACCTACCAACTTTAAATCGATCCTCGGGCACTGGAGGTTGTGTTTGGTTTAATAATAACATGTAATACGTTTGGGTGAACGTTTGGTTGGATAATTATTGCAAAACATTTCTATCCTTGAAACGTTCTCGTGAAATTTTCGATCTACCTACCAAATGACCTTTAAGCGATACAAAATTACAATGGAGAATAAGTTGTCAGCGATCTGCAGGAATCGTACGTTACATCGACTTGTTAATAATAATAAATGGTTTGCTATGGTTACGCTAAGCGTATGATACTATACGGTAACGTAATACGTGAAACTACAAGGTAAATAGATACGAACCATGTAAAACAGATTGTACTAAAAGCAATTTCGTACATTTTTGTTTGAACCGTTAGGCTTTTTCAATTATTAATAGTTATATTTTATATTATTTGATAGGATATTATTAAATTTATCATCTTTTGGTGAGGATTATAACATAAATGAAGATTGACGTAATATTCTCAAAGTGCTGATGAATAAAACCTATATAACTTTTATCGTGTGTTTCGTAGTCTCTCAACCCTTACTTAGCTAGCATAGCAGTCGGAGACCTTAACCCTTGTCATGCTAATAGGAGACCCGTGTCCAACAGTGAAACGATACAATGATTGATAATTATGATAATTCATTGATAATGATAATATTTCACAAACATGATGAGGGGTATGACAGAGAAATGAGAAATATTGTATCAAAACATAATACAATATAACATGTATTTTATTTAAAGTAACATCAAAGCGATCTGCAGTGCGATACACGATTTTAAATTCAATATCCCACCATATTGAGTCGTTTCCATTTTCATCGGTATCGATCATTCGATATCCCGTCGGAACTGTAAAAGGGCACAATATGAAATATTCTAAGCGATATTCAGGAATATTGTATTGCGATATGACTGGCTCATTTATAGCGTCTGGGATTTACTCGCGTCGTATTAAAGCGTGATATTGGTTTATTTAAATTCGTTCCTACTATGTGATTTAGTCATTTTTGTATATCTTGTAATCAAATACAAGTTGAGGCGTAGAGTTCTTGACAGTTTTGTTATTGATAATCATAAAATATGTACGAGTATATAGGTACATAGTTTACATGCTTAAATTTTAAAATGATATAAAATCTATCTAGAAGCTAAAATACTAATCTACTGGAAGCTAAAATCTGTCTAGAGTAAACTTAGAAACTTTGCATAAAGTAAATAGCTAAGTTTCTAATCTAACGGGCTGAACTTAAGACAACCACTAATGGGTAAGAATAATATTTGTGGAGTGTTACATTTGCGGTAAAAAGAAAGTTGTCAATAGGCAACGGGAAAACATTTTAAATATTTTTTGTTGGTGGTTAGAAATATCACGCGCTGTCATGTACTAAAATCCCTAAACAACTGCCTGTACACATAGGACGGTGTAATGGATGTCTGGAACTTTAAATCCATGTACCAGGTACCTATAATAACACTCGAATCCTTTAGAGGTAATAATTGTGATACTACGCCTAATTTAATAACATCCCCGAGTGAACATTCGACTAAGGTACATAGGTACATAGAAAACGGTCAAGAATATTTGACATATTTAAATTCATAATATAATTAATAACACCAAATCTTTAAAAAACAACATCTTCACCTACACTGAAACAGTTCTATTTTAGTGTCTGTTTAATTAATAAATACTCGAATCTGTCTACAGCAGTATACACGAATAATTGGATAACAAGAGAGTACGTTATTAACAGGAATTATCATAATGCGCTCAAGTTATTACATAGGTACTTAGCTGTGTGCATACAAAGTTAAATGAAGGCACGATGGCGCTCATTGGAGGAGGCCTATGTCCAGCAGTGGACAGAGATAGGCTGATGATGATGATACAAAATTAAACCAATATACGACACGTTATAAACTTTAAATTTTGCAGTATTTAAGTGAAATTTACTGTCTACGCTGACTTTTTTCTCTAGTCTACCACAGCGTGGGTGGCGTTCCAAGCCGATGTATAACGGCAACAATAATATATGATTGGTGGGTATATGAGTATATAATATAATAACCCTCTCCTTACAGTGGGGTAAATATATGAATACAATCTTATGTATGTAGGTACTTGAACATTATTAGATTCTCTCGCTTGATTATTAATAAACAATATGGTAAGGAATTTGTTAAGCTGTTATCATATATATTATCATTGTATGTAGGGAATGCGGTCGATTATTTCATGAATACGTGACAGTACTTCTGCTTGCAAATAGCCCAATATCGACAAAAAAATATTCTCAGCTTTATTCGTAGGCAAATATGTTTGTCCAGACTCATGATGTCATGAATATATAGCTAAATGAATAATGCGTTTATTTATAGTTTCATAAAGAATGTAATATTATAAGATGATATATTTTAATGTCATTTTTATTTCCTAGTGGTATAGGCAGATACTAAGTTAAATGCCATTTGCTACGGTTTTAACAATCCTGTTTCGTTTCTCGGCGTTCGTTAAAATTTTTGAATAATATTTTAAAATAACTCTACATCTGTAAAATAACAATGGCAGCACTGAAAACTTTACCTGGACACTGTAATAAAATAAAACCTGCATAAATTTGTCCTATCTGACGCCCTTTAGAGGCAGATGTATTTATATAGTTTTCTTTTCAGTTCCAGAAGCCGGACATACCCGCTTGGCTGGCGTACGCCAGAAGGAGATGAAGGCTCCAGCTGTCTTCCCACCGATCTACATTTTCACCAAACCATTAATACACTCAAGGCTCTTAACAGTAGACGAAAACCTTACTTTATCAAGTCAGGTCTGACAACTTTAGGTGTTTAATAATGTAATCCTTAGAATAGGATGTTTTGACTTTGATCTTGAATTCACATAAATCATAATGTTACAAGTGGTTTGATTCACTACAAGGCTTTTAGACTTAATCTTGTTTAAATGGACATTTGACACAGTACGTAGCGTGATTAGAAGTATATTTCTTTTGCTTTATTTTCAATTGATATTCATTTATTGTGTCATTTTTCCACTCTCCATTGTAGTGCTATCTCCTCTGTGGGTTTCTAAAACATGTTCGTTTCTATTTACCTACATATAGATATATATTTAGATGAGCATATAATTAAATATATATGTATTTAAATAACCTACGCATTAATATGTATTGTACCACTAAAGATCAAAATATCATTGTAATGTTATAAATAAATACAAGCAATTGAGAAAAAAATAATAATTTGTTGTTTTTTTTATTCCCCTTCCGTTATAGTACACTAATACAAAAGAAAAAATAAATAAGAAGGAAGGAATAAGGAAGGAGGAAATAAGGAAGAGAGCAGTTATATGGCCTGTCAGCTGTTAGGTTGTAACATCAATTAACGTTGCAATGTTGAGGTGTAACACGCTTCGTTACCTTTCTACTACACGCTTAAATATACTCGTAAATAGTGTCTTAACTGATTATATACATTCCTTTCTTGAGTTGGTAACTATTAGAGCAGATTTACTATAAGATTACGTGTTTTAGCTCGGAAGTGGGCATACTTAATTTTATTTTGGTTTGCCTATCTTCAAATAAAATATATCTTGTTTTCCTTAGATAATCTTTTCTAAAGTTTTGAACGAGCAAGTTCTAGACTGTTGCATATTATGAACACCTGCAGGTAATCTTTAATTAGTGTAATAGACTTTAAAGGACGAGTGTCCGTTATTTCAGTTAGTATTACTTTGTACTAAGACTGCTTCCTAATGAGCATAGGATGGTAACAAACTGGAGGAATAGGAAAGACAGTAACATGATGTTTAACAAGGACATATTTATCTATTAAATAAAGTAAATTAAGAATAATAAGTTTCGTATGTCATTCGTACTAATGGGATTCAGCAATATTTGAATTTAATTCGAAACGCTGTATATTGTCCAGGTACAATAAAATTGGTCATATCTATATGTCTATCTATATGACTCTAGTCAAAACCTTCACATACCGTATCGTATGCTAATGCTCTTTGTGTTTGCGGAAACATAATTTGAAGTTACGTTTTCACTTCCAATGATATTACACACACATTTAAAAAGGAAAGAATAGGTAGAAATAAAACGAAAGGATATTGTGTATGATTTATACATCCTAATAATTATATCTGTGTCAGTACATCGAGTTAATATTAAATAAGTGATCAGCTTATTCCGTAAGCACGAACATTGATTCAGATTTAAAAACTATATGTCGATCAATACTATAATATCGACCGTCGAAAGTTTTTACATTATCAAATTGACAAGAATCTTTCGCACAAGCACCTAGTTTTATACAACCTTACCTTTACAAATATTTTATGGTAAAACATTCTTATCTTATAATTTTAAATCTATTATAAAAGTTAGAAAAATCGAAGCATTTGTGTTACTTTCAACTTATCCTGTCTTATTAGTGAATATGCAAACAACAGATGCAAATAGAACAAATAGACGCTTCTAAAAATTGAATAAGAACCTCGGACATTTACAGGCAAAAACAATTTATGCGTTAAAAGTTATCTTACTGAATCAAATTTGCAATTTTAATTGAAAATTTTATCGTCTATTGTTTATCTATTTAATATCAACACCAATGCCTAAATCAGAGGAAGCCAATTATAGTAAAAATGTACTCCGAAAGAGATGTAGAAAAAACCTCAAAGGCCTACTCACAGAGAGCCAAAAAATTAAGACACCAAAGATACCTTGCTAAAATAATATTTAATTAATAGAAATGTGAATTGGGTGTGATAATAGACACAATTCATAATACTAAAAAACTAGGGTAGAAATACAGTTAAAACTTACTTCTGAAGTTATGGTTAAAGCACTATATTAATTGAAAACGAAAAACAATAATGCAATAGCTGCCCGATTTATCATTTTGCCTGAATCACTAAAAATGGGATTAGAAAGATATTTAATGAGTACTAAGAAAGATACACATATTATAGTTAGGATCATAATTATACATCTACCGATGAAAGGATCTAAGGTCTCTAATTTAACTACAGTCGGAATTGTACTACAGGGGAAGAAAAATGAAACTAAAATGTCTCATAGTTCACAATGTATTGGAAAGGTTTATAAAATTTAAATACGTGTATAGTACGTGGAAGGAATTAAAAATACATGTATGTATATTTATAAGGTTCCAAGAATAAGTAGGTCCAATTTATAACAAGTTTAGCAGAGATGATACAATTTGTAAAAGACAATTCCGACCTAAAACAAAAATCTAGGACAACTACAGTTAGAATCTACGAATTACATACAATAGATACAGAAGATAGAATAGACGGATGGAGATCTGGGGCATTATAGCATAATATGTTATACTAAATTCTACGTCTCATAACATATTACTAAGGGTAAACAACTACTAAGAAGACATAGGATTTAAGAAGATTCTAACAAAATCATTAGTTTGGCAACTATTGGGCACCTATTTACAATTACAAGTTAAGTAGTATTTAGTTATACAATAAATTTCGACGTATCCGTGAAACTACAATCATAAGACAGATTTTTTTTTTTAAATAACATAGCGTTAGAAGTTGGCGGGGAGATATCGAGATTACTTAATTTCCAAAGATATTTCAAAGTTCCATGTGTTTATGATGAAATAATTACAATTATCCTTGATTTCTTATTGTGAGGTTTACAGGTTTGTTTTCTCGTCGCTAATTTTTGATGTCATTTTAGACTTACTACATTCAACATTCCCTACTGCTGGTTTCTATCTATCAAGCATCTAAGAGATTATTTTGGCAAGATTTCTTAAGAAACTCTAACTTCCTCGAACTACATCAGGCATTGAGCATTAGAGATACGTACACACTTTCACAACTGTTGTCACAGCGCGTATCTTTAACTTAAATTAATTTTATTTATCATCATTTTAAATCGTATTTAGCCTAACTTACTTATTTACAGCTCACTCACATTTATATACTTAACTTATAAAAACAATGAGTGCAATATAAATTTATTCTTCTAACCACCAACGATCAATGTGCTTAAATGAAATACATGCTAATTTCAATTATTCACAATTTTGTCGATTTCAGTACAGATTTTCGAAGTGCGAGATTGTAATATAAAAATATTTAGTGAAGTCTTTGTCTTATACATTACATAACAATCGAGTTTATAAAGACCGATTAACATTTTGTGTTAAATTTGACACAATATTTAATCTGTTATGAACCTGTACTTTATCTTCTATTTTGGACAAATCAAGTTCAGAGCCTTCCTTAAGGAGCTCCCAAACATGATTTTTGTCCAAAATTTCAAATCCACCTCTATTTTCAGGTGCAATGTCTGATTTAAATGGACCATTTAGACTTTTGGATGTTTCCGAAATTGGAGTGGGTGGTATTTTATGTATTTCTTTGTTGATGGATTTTACTATTTTTTGTGCTAATTTGGTTTCTTTTGTTTTGTTCATCCTGTTATCAATATAGTTCGTTTTATTTTTTTCGTTCTGCTTTAATACAGTATTGTTTGTATTGATGTAAGGTTTCTTTATTTGCGTAATAGGTTTTGGTTTTTTTGTTCTGTAATGAATGGATTTAAGATTGCTTTTTGTAATTGCGGCAATAGTATGTGGTGCTGTAGTTGCATGGGCATGATGTTGCATTATTATTTTTGTGGTAGATATAGTACCATTTTCAATATCATCTGGTCGTGATGTAACATTTTTAATTGGATCTGATGAGTGATTTGTCATTATGTGATTGTCTTTTATGTTTCTCTTGTTTGTATTGAAAATTAGTGTTGACTGATCTAGCTGTTTAATATTAGTGTTATTTAAGTTTGTTGTGGCATTTAATTTCGCTTTGTTCAAAGCTTTCGTCTTAACAAAGAATTTCTCAGGTTTATCACCATATGTGGCCTTTAACGTACCTTTTCGTCGCGGCAAGCCTTTTTTCTTTGAATCATCTTTCCTCAAGTAAGCTTTGGATGTTGATATTTTTTGGAGAACTAAATCTCCGTTTGATGTGACTATGATAGGCTGAATATTATTATCTATTGTATGGCTGTCACTGTGATTGGTGTAAGCGATTGTTGGGGCTATAATAGGATCGTTATGTGTCACAATGGCACCAGCAGTAGTTGTAACAGTATCGTGGCTTATCATAATTTCTGTGGTAGTTTGTTGTTCAATAAATGAAGCTACAGTTGACGTTTGAGTATTTTCCGTTGTACTTATAATTTCTTCAGTTGTCATTTCGTCAGTTGTAATTTTCTTATGATCTATAGTTGTTAATTCTGTGAAAGTAGTAGATTCAGAAATAACTGATTGCTCAGTAGTTTGAATGTCGTGAGAACTGTAGTTAGTTTTCCTGAATTCATAATCTCTGCTACATATACGTCCACATTCACAGATATTGTCGATGTTGGTTGTTGTTTTAAGACTGGCTATTTCTGTTTTATCAAACCACGTTATGAAATCATCGTCAGTAATTCCACGTAGTAATGGACTCCCTGGTCTGGCATGGAAGAAAGTTTCAACTGCTAAGTCTGGTCGAGAGGAAGGATAGATCTTGGCAAAAGCTGGACGCAGACTAGTAATTACAAATTTTGATCTTGTTTCGTATGTAACACAAACAGGACACGTCGAGCTGATCTGTAAGTGAAAGAAAAGAAAATATGAATTGTGACTGATTTACAGACTGAATGTTTTGTTTGTTGTATGGCAATTATTTAAATGTCCCTCATAAACTTCAATTGCAATCAAATATCTCATACATTCGTCTCAGTTACTCAAAAAATAATCTTGTACTTACGTTAGCAAACACGAACCACACTGATTCGCCTCTAGATCCATAATGTAAGTCAGCGAACGTTGCTCCATCTAAAACTACAGGATTTACTGAATGTAGCTCATATCCAGAGAAAAGAGACGTTTCGAGCCGAAGTATTCCCGACCGTTCTTTACCTTTCCATCTGAAAATATTATAACGTTCAATGTATCATATGTCCTCTACCTATATGGCAATATTTTATAATAGAGATATATTCGTAACTTAGAATTCAAACTTACTTGAAACAAGTTTTAATGATCAACGTCGGCAGGTTGCCTTGGAGATCCTCGATGCTGCTTCTTTCAGGACGAATTTCTTCAATAATTGCCGCTTGAATATTTAACAATGCATTCTCTGGTTTAGGTGTATAAGTCGAGTATGAAATGGTACCCTGGAAATATTTATATTATACCTATTATCTTTATCTCTGGAAGATTAATTTATTACTACATTAACATTTGTAGAAAGAATTAATAGTGCTACAGAGTTCGATTACTTTAAAGATGATAACTGAACTGACCTGAACAGTAGCGCAACCAGCACCAGTAGCGTATACAAATACTTTAGTAGGCAAACCAGGTAGTTGAAGTGGTCTTGGAGACGACCGAGCTCTTAGTTCCAACGTATCCGTTAGCTCCATGCCAGCCGTAGCTAGAGACACAGTTAGAGCACGGTGTCTGAAAAGAGAAGAACGAAATAGGAAACAATACGGATTTACGAAAAGAAATCATTTTGTACCACGCTTTGAAGACAAACTATGATGATGTTTTGGTTTATGAAGATAAAGTACAAGTTTCAATTATGCATGATTTTTTTCGGTATAACTGTAGTCTAAAATAATATGTGTTTAAAATTACATATATGAGCTAGTATAGCTGAGGTTCCGTTTGATCCTCTAAACGTTTCGATCATTAAATGAGGAGTGAGAATGAATATAAATTCCAAAAAGAAATATATATACTCTCTTTACCAACCTATCATGAGCCAATGCTGCATATTGCGCAGCAGCTTTAGTGGCGCTGTACGCTAGACTGGGATGACGTTGTAATGTAGAAGCTCTGTAATATAGGAATCGCGCCGCCGCTTCTCCATCCGCTAAAGCGCCCCGAGCACAGGCGGCTAGCAGAACTCGTACACCCGCTACATACTGCTCCATTGTTACTGCCTCTGTATTTGGGAGTACATGTCAATCAACTATTGAATTTTAAATACATTTTAAAGATAATTTGGAAATGAAATATGTAAGTTTACATTTGGCGTTTGAGAAAACATGGTTACTTCAATATTCACGGAAGTATAGTGTCTTTCAAATTGTAATATGTAACGGATAACACTTTAATTCTTTACCTGCGAAGGTATGATCTATTTTCCATTGTTTTATATTTGATACTTAAGTGAATTAGATTGCAGATGAAGTGTACCCGGTAATTGATATATTTAAATAAAAAATAACAACGTTTACCATACGAAGTAGTCTTGATATTTCTGGACGTTTCTTCCAAAAGCCAATCAGCAGCATCTTTCCTTGGTGCTGGCCATCCAAACTCTCCTTCTTCAGTTGTAGATGCGTTTCTCAGTATAACAAGTGCTTCGGGTACCATTGGGCTCCTGATAATATGTTTCGTTAAATAAATTATTATGAAGATAATAGTATCTATTGTCAAAATAGTTTCATTTGCAATAAAAACGCATTTTGATTTGAAATTGACGAAACCTACATTCTGAAAAAAGAGCATATTCCTTTTTCGAATAACAGTATTGAAAGACGGCATCATCATCAACATTCTAACTCAGTCCACTGCTGGACATAGGCCAAACGTTTGATAAAATGGCATATTTGAAACTAACTCAGTACAACATAATTCAATTAGGTAATAAAATCTTAATCAAGTACAATGTAAGTAAGCCTGGCGCGACGGGTACTACCTTGCAAGAACGAGGCCTAAAACGGATGCGGCCAAAGCAGCTGGTGATGTAAGATTGTAGATATTGTTTTCCAAATAATTTTGAGCTTTCTTCGCGATGTCGGCGTCGATCTGAAATTTAAAAAGAAATTGCTCATGATTATCCACATACCACGTAAACATATGTATACCTTGTAGATAATGTAACATATCAATTACGGCAATAAGGTAAGTTACGGGTGTAATCAAATTTGAAAAATATTTAAAAAAGTCCTTTTTTTGCTAAGCTCTAAAGTGAATGTTATATTTTCTTTAAAACATTTTAACCCTATGTTCCAATTTTCTCAATCTGGCGTATCTCGATGAAACATTCATCATACGAGTATTTAAGATGCAATGATATTTAGAATAGGATAGATTTTGATAGATTTAACCAACATTTCACTATCCAAGCTTACTTGATTCTCTACTCCAACTTCTAGCAAAGCTACTAATGTCTCCGCAGTAACTTCGACGGTTCTCTCCCAATTGATCTCTTCTTGTGTCATATTTCCATCTTTGTCATAATAGTAATATTCATTTACATCAATTTCTACATCAGTACCATTCGATTTCTTAATTTCCACTGGGTAATAATCTACTTCTTTGTCAGCAGGTAGTGGAGTGAAAGATCCATCGGGGTTTTGTCTCTTCTGAATCCACCTTTTTATAGATTGTAAGAGACTGGGGTCAACAGGATAATAAGATTGTATTTTGCTTAAAATTTCCAGGATTTTAATTGTGGATAAATGACTGCTCATAGCGGGGTGATCGCTGAACGAATTGTCGCTTTTACGAAATGACAGAAGAATTTGCACCTGAAATGTATAAAAAATAAAAAGTTAGTTATATAAGCAATCGAAAAACATATTGGACGTTAATTTTTACGCAGTGTTTTTTATAATCATTCTTACAGTGGACGAGATTTATTTCTTAATTTAAATTTTACATTATAATAGCAATGAACGAAAGGATACTGAGTACAAGTTACTAGAATATGAAAGTATTCAATATGCGTTCATATTAAGAATATCAATTAATAATAACCGACGGATAAGACGATCTCAGCGTCAAAACCAAGCAAAATCCAGCAAAAACAAATCTAAGATATGTTGCAAATGCAAGAATTTTGAACAGTTTCCAACGAAATCTTAGATTGTTTTTTAAATAAGTGATATTTCACCTGTTCTGGTAACTTCTTTAAAATCTTTTCCCTTTCAGCTTCATCCACTAAATGAGGAATATGTTCCAACGCTAACAAGGGAGCTAAACTTGCTGATGCTGCAGACAGCTGGGAATCTCTCCATACATCTGCCCATTGATCAGTAGAATCAGTTTGTTGATTGTATAGCGGAAGATGGAGACCTCCAGAGACCAATAGAGTTCCACTGGCGGATCCTGGTACAACACCGTGGGGAAGACCAAGTTCAAGAACTTGAGAAAAACCGGCTTCTTCGTTGAAGTTCCATATTCTAAAATTATAATTGCAACAAATAAAGGTCTGTAGCGAAATAGTCTCAACTTATTATTTAAAGAAAAAATTTAATAACGTTGTACATTCTTAGTTTCTACAGTTAAGAAAGTTGATAGTATAGGAGAAAGAACTCTATTTGAGATAATTGACAGTTTTAATTAAATTATTTGAAACCATTTTACCGAAATTGCATTTATAAGTAAAACATTTATAGTGTTACAATCCTTGCAATAGGTATATTTAAGTTATCCTTACCTGAAATCGGCCTTGTCTCCCCACAGCGCGCTGAACCCAACATACTTAATCCTCATATCTGATGTTAGGGGCCACACCAACAGCCGCCTCTCCGAAGGCGCTGCGCCTTTGCCAACTGAGAGTCGCCCGCCTTCCCACCATACCCACCAGGCACACCAGGAATTAGTTCCAGCGCATTCATCGTCATTCTCTGTTTGTTCCGCGCTAGCTAGATGGACATCGTAACCTAAAAAAGAGAAACGCTTTCATAAATATATACAGAGTTGTATAGGTCCGCTACAACTCCCTAACCAAGAAAGTATATTGAATTCAGTTTCTCTTCAGTGACAAATTTTATGACCTAAGCTTTGTTATATGCAAGTCTAGTAACTACTGTGTATATTATATGTAGCTACCGTGTTTTCCTTTAGCGATCCAAACGCGACTTCTCTCGAACACCACTCTGTACATGTCGTCTGAAGGTTCTCTGACAGAAGATAAAGCGACATGAGCTGCTCCTTGTGCGCGAAGCTCCAGTACAAGGCCAGCTCGGTTGCGAGGGGCAGCCACCCACTGCCACTCCCAGGAACCCCGGGATGAGACGGCAAGGTGTTCTGCAATACATAATGAAGGTTACTTTCTTGTTTTAAGGATTTGGCAAATATTCTCTTTATATGTTTTATAAAAATGGCTCTCACTTGCATTTTCGTAAATAAGTCGCACATAATATTTGTATTAATAAAGTAACTTAAAACATTTCCTTGAGATTAAGGTATTCCATGTAAAATATCGCTAAATTTTAATTTAATTTAATTTTCATCGATTAAGCCGCGAATTTGTAATAAATATAGATAAAATTTTTAGATAGCAAAAATAAATAAAATTGAATTAATGTTAATCCAGTAACACTTACCATTGGCACAAAAATAAGCGCTCTGAGTGTCGCTTCTATGGAGACCTTCGGGCAGAACGAGGACACTGGCAGACCTGATGACGGAGCCCACCAGCGTCTCGTTGTTGAATGAGGTGTAGGATACGGAGCAGTTGTCAGCGCTGTAGCCGGTCACTTCCACTGTAAAAAATTTAGTAGAAATTTTTTAAAACTATATGCTAGGTTAGCATTATTAACGTTTAGCGGGATACTACTGGATTCAGAAGGACCAGGGACGGAAGAGACGGCGTCGATTAGGGTAGGCCTATGTTCAACAAAGGTTGATGATAATAGCATTTGGCTACGATCCTGCCTCTTGGAAAGAGCACATGCATTCTAAAACGGATCACCCATGCCTAGGAAAAACCTATTCATGCTTTATTTGATGAGACTTAGGTTATGTGTATCTGGAAACAGACGCTGGCAGAGTGTTCCATTTTCGTCTGTTTAAATAAGAAATGTGGGATAAAAATTATAACAAACAATTTACCTGAGGAAACACTGTTATTATGCCTATGTCTTACGTAAAGCAACGGTTACAATATTAAAAATTCGTAGGTATTTCAATCTGAAGCGTGCAGATGCAAGTTCACGTGTATACTTGAGGCGACCACCTCAGTCCTTAGACATGGCAACCCTTTTGGAGCGAAAAGAAGTAGGTACAGATACTAACATGACATTCATACTGTCATTATTATATCAACCGAGATAGAAATACTAATAAACTCCCTTCTTGGAATCCTGTCAGCAATGTAACACAACCAAACATCTTATTAATACGTCGTAATTGGGATAACACACAGTCTTATTTACACGGTCATGTTCCGAATCTACTTGTAATTCCTGCCAGTTCATTTGCTACACTCCTCAATAAATTATCGGATGAAGCTCTTGTTTTAACGAATCAATTTTGTATCGAGTTTACAATTAATTAAGCTCTACAAATTAATTGAAATATTAAAATAACGTGTGCATTAATGAAACTAAATATGAGTGTTTACTTTGTAAAACCAACACGGATTGTGGTTTGCTATTACAATTTCAGATACAATGTAATGTAATTATTGAAGTACTTAGCATTAAATATAATAGACCGTTAAACACGTAATATAAATAAAATAATTATACTTTCTATCAAAAAGTTATTTGAAAAATATTTTATTTCATGGAAATATACAAATAAATATGTATGAGCATATATACTAACGTTATGTCATTTATTTATGAAAATAAATATTAAGAATATCAAGTCTGCAAGGATAAGAGATGTTTGGCACTCGGTGCTCTCTTTCTACCGTGTAACGGACTTGAAGTAATATAACAATATTAATGTATGTAAAATATTAATATTACCTACGTATATAAGAATTCATATGGAAATAGTTATTGCCGTAAAACACTATTTATAATTTTCCAAATAATTTGTAATTGCAGAAATATTACAAGACTATGTTCCTTTGAGAATTTTCAATCAGAATCTACTCGTATACTATGAAACTAACAAAAGCCATGGAATATTACGCTATTCATAATAAATTACTTAATACAGTACCAGGTGTTTCAAATTAGTTTACATTGGATTAATATTAATAGGTGAGTTCAGCTCAGATATTATAACATAAAATGGTATTTTATCAGTGTGTTACATATGTATATTTGGTGGAATTTAAAAGCTAACCTAACGAGGCAATACATACTTTGACAGAAAAGGAGGTGTCATGAAAGAAATTAAAGCTGAGAGCTTACTATTAATAGATGAGTATGAAATTACAATTTAGAATTTAAAATGTCGATTTATTGAAATACAACGTAGAAGACCATTTCAGAAAACGCAAAAGATATTTTTTGGAACCGTGTCTGGGGAAAAACCTATTTTGTCTACCCCTGGGGGAAATATGTGTGATATGTACATAATATGTATTTAAAATCAAAAGAAGCAACGCTATTGTGAATTGTGTTTTAATTCTGTCTGTTTTACAATCAATGATAATCTTTTACACTTAATATTTTAGCGTAATATTAGCATAATATATAAAACCTTAACTAGATACGTAACGGTGACTGTTTTCATAACGCTTGCTCATCTCCAAATACTTACTGAATATCGTGAATGTATGTTTCGTACTATTATTATTACTTTATAGTCATGACAAG
>DWMF01000412.1:0-14965 GCA_018244815.1 Parelbella polyzona | reverse complement strand
GTAGGAGTAGGAGTTGCATAAGTAGGAGTCTTGTATTCTTAATTTATCATTGGTGTCTGTATTCGTCCTCAAACTACATTGGTATTCTTGACATTGAAATTGAAAATTGAATTTTTTTTAAAATTGTAAACCTCTGCATTCTATCGCTGCTAGTTTCCATTCTTGACGTTTACCCAAAGGTTGTCTTATGGAAATTACTTGTTACGAATAGGATTGACTTTTTTATTTATTCATATCTTGAAATATATATTGTTTTGGTTATACTGTCTCGCGAGTGAAATGAAAAATAATTCCAATATATTACATTTTAAGGGAATCATTGAGGCATTCATACTTCGAAGAAAAAACTTCCAACATCTATATATGTATTACATTAAATGAGGAACACGGTAATGTCCGTGTAACGGCAGGAATATGGAACACGGCAATTGACTACTCGACTGACATTTTGTCTGATGGCTAGTTATTACTAAGAAAATATTTGTTTGATCAGCGTTACTGTTTGTTCTACGTCTGGGTGTAAAATTATGTCAGTGAGTATGGGTATATTATATACTATGTATATATGTATGTACCTACCAACCCGCAGGAAGTTTAATATTTTACGAGTTTGGGGCTCTGAAAGGGATTATTTTGTATTTTTTTTCTCACTATTGAGAACGTCTTTTCTGACACAGTTTTTAGGTCAACGACTTGACAATATTGCTTCGCAGATATGTGGAACGGAGCCAAAATTAGCTTATAAGTTGCCGGCTAACAAACCAACAAAAAGTTTGCGTCGTTACAAAAGTTTGCTTAAACATAAACAGAACTTCCAAATGCCAGTATTCAAAAACGAATAACGAATAGCGAGGAGGTGGAATTGCGAAGAGCGCAGTGGCGGCAACGTATCTGACAATACGCTTTAGGGCGAAAATAACTATGTCGAAGGAAAAGTCGTAAATAACTTTTGTGATTTTTGTACGCGAACACTAAATGTTTACTGCTCGGTTGCACCTGAGAAAATTATTGAAAAGTATCTTACGTAGGAATGTTTAATTAATTAAAAGAAAATGCTTCAGATTTCTGGACTGCTGCTGAAAGTAGTTCCCTTGTAGTGTTGTGTATTCTACACAAGAGTACAATTATAGTTTATAGTGGAACAAAATAGAAGAGCACTCGTCTTACGATCTTAAATCAGGAGAAAGAACCACACCATGCTTAATTTTAAATTTTCATTTGAAATACGGAAGTAATTATACCCACATAATTATTCAATCGTTTCTTATTTAACGTTGCCTTTGATAAAGGTTAGTATTAATAACACTACGTTTAGTATCGTAACTATTCACAGCACTCACCGACACAGTGGTTCACAAAGCGCGCATTAATTCCATTAAGCCAGCCTTTGACAGTTGACTATTCGGAAAATTGGAAAATTGTTCTTAACTGTATTTGATGTAGCAGAGTAATGTAATCTGAAGGAAATTTTCTTTTGATGTATTGAATGTTTTGAATCACATATTTCCTTCTATGAATTTCTATAGAGAATGAAATGAATGCCCTACAATATGAGTATGCCAGTAGAAATTAAGGGCTTCCCGTTATATCCTTAAAGTTATTACTATATTTTAATATATCTTGTCATCGACTACAAGGTAATGTGAAATTTTTGGAATTGTAAAATAATAGCCTACTACAAATAAAAGAAGGCGGAGGGGGACTAGGTCCAGCGAAGTACTAAGATAGGCCGATGACGATGTTCACGTAAATGCATTCTCTCGCAGTAGAGATCACAAGTGTACTTTAGTACACTGCTCTAATTTAGACTGCTCTGCTATAGATTAGTGACCAACCCTTCTGGCGAACTTTTTAAACTGCTCTCAAAAGCAATGTTCGCAACTTGGTAAGATCAAATCACAATGTAAGTTGGCAGGATGTTTACTTGTTGGAAACCTTTCGAATAGTTCCCGCAAGCAACGAGGTTTTGATGACGGCAACTTTCTTCTCGGAATTGGCCGAGGCCCAATTACGATCGGAAAATAGTTATCAAAAGTATGTCGAAAGGTTTAAATAGGTATCAAAACTGTGTAGCAGGAACGCTTTCGGCGGCTACAACGATTGTCTTTTAATAATGTTCCAATGATTTTAGTAGAATTTAAGTACTAGAATTCATGGGCAGTTGAATTAAATCCACGACGTTTTTAAGCTCCTTACGTAATAGAATGAAATTAAAAAAGAGGTTTAGAATACGATGATTCTTCAAATGAACTTTAGGTACGTTCGCTGAGGTATCTCTTTTACAAGAATAAGAAATGGATGGAAATTTCAACGGACGCAAGAGTTATACTATAGGTACATACATTTTTTGAGTAGGTACTATTGGTTTTTGCTAATGTTTAGCTAATATTGACCGCAGCTGACTGTTAGTTGAATTACCCTATCATTGCACATCTACTTACATACATTTAACAAATATGTGCATAATCCAATTACACAATTCGTTTTTTATGTGCGTATCCTCCTCTACAATGGTATATTTTTGTTGAAGCTTGCTTAAGCAATAAGCTGTTTTCACTCAACATGATTTCATTTCATTGCTGCGATTTTGTTGGAACCTTTATATATCAATAACGTCTTACGAGTAGGTACGTGAAAAGCCAACAAATACCCACACATACGGCACTCCAACTTAAACAGAAGTACCAGAAATTTGTTGTGCGAATAGAGCTTTTTTATATAGAAGCTTGTTGTGAAAAGCACAATACAAATCCTACATATCAATGTTTTATTCATAACGTACATATTTGAGGTCAAGGGGCGTGATGATTCTAACGTTCAAGTCTGATATTGTTCTAATTTGCGTGCCAATATTTATACAAAACCAAACTTATTTAATGTTCATATTTTTCCTTGTTTTGTATATTTAATGGTAGTTTTTTTACGTAACACGTAACATTACGCCTGTAATCTACGAAGAGGTAGAAAGAAGAGTGTAGTACACGTACACCAGTTACGTTTCACCAATTACGCTTACGTCTCACTTTAGGAAAGGTGCTTAGCGTACCTCCATGCACCGGGGACATATTTAAAAAAAAATATGGATTTGTTTTCTGAAGTAACCTTTTATTGACTGCTGTTGTGTTTAAAAATGGCCTTTTAACGGTGATGTTAGAGTTAAAAATATTGTTTTTGTTAAGTACGAGTAGGTACCTATATTTGAATTTTTTACCAATGAGTGGTGTGTCATTACGTATGTACCTGTACACTTTTACAGTAATATAAGTTACAAATAACGATATAAAACGATGAAAACCGTTCTATTTAACAAAATTCAGTTGTTATTTTCAAATTTTGTGCAACAACTACTCCGGAACCGGTAAAACTTATTGAAAAAAATGTTCATTGCTTCGATGGGTTACCGGTTATAAAAAGTTTCGCTCGATCGAAGCATCGTAGGGTAATAAACCTTAGTTATTAAATTCCATTGCATTGTAAGAATTGTTTGAAAATATATTCACGAGATAATTATATACATTATTCACATGCTTCCATATTGTAAACGGATTTTTTATGTGCCCTGCCATCAGATTACTTTGAATGTGCTAAGGAATCAATTCGAGTAACTTTAACGCTACGAAATTTTATAAAAAGGCGCTTGGCAACCGACGTAATTGATTTTAAATATGAGACGTTCCAGTGTGTCATTTGCGAACACCGGGTGAAAATATGCCATGAGATTGCGCGCCTGGTAATTTATAAGAGTACCGTGATATGTGTGGTTCCCGAAATAAATTTTAATACGGGTAAAAAATTAAAATCTTCTTCCGTGCGTTATTAACTACAGAATTTTCGTATGTAAAGCGACTCGTGCACTGTTTTACGAGGGAATATGGTGCCATATTTGAGATTTAAACATTTGGCCGACATCCAGATACGTTTCCGTTGACCGTCCGAAATTTTTGCACTGTATTTTCGCTATGGTTTATTATTATTGCATAGTTTATTGCACAGCCTATTTTATATGAATCAAATAAATTATCAGATTATTAGGTAGTAGAACATTTGTATTATAGTCCAGTGGTAATACCACCGCTACAGTTATTTCTTTCGTGACACAATTGTTACTTCAGAGGCGATCTTCTAAGGATCTAGTGGTAGTACCTTAACTGTGACCGACTTCGGATGAGACAGATACTAACTTATACTGACATCATTTAAACTGACGTGTACTATCTGGCCTTATACCTATGTATATTATTCCAATTCGTATAGTCCTGAGGTTAGAGTGTTGTAGTGAATCGGATAGTGTAAGGTGCGTTATAGCTCGGTTGAGTGACGGTGTACGCAAAGCGGCTGCCGGTGATCGGGTACGAATAGTTAAAGTTCGGGCTCAGTGGACGGAAACCTGACTGATGATGATGTATCATACAATGCCAACTGTGCTAACTGTTACTGACTATCCATGCAACACTGTTCGAAATTGGGTATAGGACCTTTAGGTAGATTGGCATTAGCGGTTACAGACTGTAGTCGACAGTCTGTCTACTCATTTGCTGTACCATCGTTCATAAAAATATTATTAATAAATAGAAATATTATTAATAACTATTAATGAATGTACAATATACTGACGGCTAAAATCTATGTTTTGTTGCATAGGTGGATAATATCGGCATTGATAGCTAGCGGAGGCCTTATATACAAATTCACAATACCGTGATGACTGACTGGGTTTCCATCAAGTTATCATCAGTGATGTCAGTCATTCGTGTCAAGTCAATCAATCAAATGAATCAGTCAAGCGCCCGTACGTCTGTAGCGCTAGAATATCACAAACAATATGCCGGATAAACCAATAACGATCGTTCGGTCGACTTCCATTGATTCATTAGCTTTTAGTGCTTCACTAATGGACGTAGATCTCTCATAAATTACAAAGTGGTAGAGTCCCAGTCGGGAGTTTACCTTGCGGAAGTCGCGCTGGTTGGCTTTCTTTTGCCTTTATTATTTATTACTCGGCGCTCTTCATCTACTCCGTCACGGACCTGGCGTGAAGATATGTATGTATGTACATAAGTATCTATGTACATATGTATATAGTTTTTTCTTTCATAGTTATGACTATTTTAAATATTGACGCGATTTGGTCGTTTATATATTCAAATAAACAATATTTCGTTTTTATTATATTAAATAATAACTAGGTATGAAAATATACGGTCATGTAGGTATTCCAAAAAACCAGTGGATAATAAACACATCACCTCGGTGTGTATCACGGATTCTTGTGATACATTTCCGCCAGCCGTTCGGGTCTCGGAGCTTTAAGGGCGTGATTAATTGATAAATTTCAAGAGGATAACGATTGAAGTAGTCGCCGTCTATCTGATTGAACGAGTCATTTTTCACTTCTTTTTCATCTTCTCGCTTTTTACGAAGCCAAGTAAAATAGATAGGATTATATACTTAAAAACTTTTTACTTACCTTTACATTTTTAAAACTAATAATGCATTGTTACATAAAAAGTGGGTACGTACAAAAATTGAAGAACCGTTATTAGTGCAAATATTTTGAGAATCGTTATCTATTAATGCAAAAATACTAAAATCGTATTAGCGTTTGTTTTCTACAAAGTTTAAGCATTGTATAACTAATGTAAATAGTACAAAAACGTACTTAGTTGTGCGCGCAAGCCTTCTAATGTGTAAGTGATAGAATTAATTCACATTCGTGCAATTAGTGTCAGAGACAAAGCAAAATGTTACGTGGTTTGCAATTTATCGCCACGACCAGCCTAGGCGTTATTACATCTAGATAGATTAATGTCAGCAGAGAAACACAGGCTTTATACATAGTTCCAATTTGTTTTAAATTTCTAGAAAATATTTCGTTGTAAATCACGAATTTAATCTCACTCTTAAGAATAAACTTCGTGGATAATAACTAGGTACCTTATTTTTCATTTGTTTTTGTTTACCTATGAATTGTCTAAATGTTTTCAGTAAGTTACTTGCCTTATTTTTTGTTACTTACGTAACTACCACTAAGAAAAGGATTGAAAATAAATAGGAAAAAATAAATTATGAATTTAGATTAAGTATACATATTCTTTAAGTTCATTTATTATGGCTATAGCCTTTCTAACTGCGTCTGTAGCTTAGCGGAGATCTTGACAAAGATTAATTCAAATTGCTCATTAGCTGTTTTATCGATAGTTCCAAAATGCAATATCTTATTAGGTAGCTGTTAGTCAATGAACCTGTCTTGTTTTTCATGTAAAAGCTTTGGTTACAACTAATTAAAAATATCTCAGTTTCACTGCCGTATACTGATAATTATTATAGTATCTTGGTACTTTTGTCATTCTAAAGCATAATATTTTCACGTCATCCTAAAATATATTACTATATTGTAATGCCAGGTTTTATACGGGATGTGCAGAGACGTACAATAGCAAATCTTTCTATCCTCACAAACTCGACGTGCTCTTTCTACGCTCATACATTTTTATCCACAGGACAGAAATTTGAAACGGGATAGTAAGAAGTATGTTTCATATAAAATGTTCCGAATGTATGGGGAAAAAATGGAGATGTTTGGAATTTGACCCTTAAGGGAGTAACGAGGTGCTAGTCATTTCATTCAAAATTGCGTAGTCAACGTACGCACGTACACCTTACGCAGCCATTACCCGCTCTATAACGTATCTCAATGATCCTCGGGGATTCATTTTGTGTAACGTGAGATTTCTGTCTTCACATTGTGTGTGTCGTCCGCTACCAATTTACTTTTCTGACACGTTGGCTTTATTCAATATAAAATTCGAAAAGCTCAATAAAAGTCTCTTCGTACGCTGATTTTTCAGTCAAGTTCATTCTTAATCTATCAGACTTAACATTGCGGAGATTTAAATTAGATAACCTACAGATATTTGAGGTGATTTTATCAATTTGTATTAATATCTTAATAGTCATACATTTGAAATTCAAAGAAAAGAGAAATTAGGGACTTACACGTCATATCTATGAATGATTAAATAACTCCTGTGAAAAAGCTGAAACAGACCGGTAATAATATATTTTACAAACATAAGTAGAAACAGTGCGCTACAATATTCTTCATATTACCCTTGAACAATAGCAGCTTAGGATATTCCGTTCGTGCAGAACAAGACATTGTGTACACGAAAGCGCTTTGTATGAAATTGAACAACTGTTCGTTGTATATTTACTTTGACGCCAGCAAAAATTTCAGTGGCCATCTGGCGTATTGTCCAAGTTAGCTAGACGTTATGTAATTCAACCTCAGAATGTTTCAATTGAACAATAGAACAGACTTACAAACACAAATAGCTTGTGAGAATGTATAAACGTCTAAAGAAATTTATTTGCTTGTTTGTGTCCTACAGAATAATAGTAGACAAAGAATAAAAAAGTAAAGATTTAAGATGTACTCATAATGCACTAATGCCGTCTCTTTTTGGTTATAGGGAAATTTTATGTAAAGATGAAAGAGATTTAAAGCGGTTTATTACGTAACATAGACAAGTAATAACAGTTGGTAACGATGGTTACATAGGTACTAATAATATGAACACAAAAATTACTTTGAATAAATTTATCCATTCATTTGACACGAATAACGTTAGAATCGCTGAAGTGATTTTGTAAAATTGAAGTTATTTAAGAGACAGTCTGTTTTGTTCCCTAGAATTTAGATTAATTCTGGGAAAAAAATAGACTGTTCTACATTTCATGACAAAATACTGTTTTCTCGTAAAAGAAGTTCTAAAGATAAATAGCATACTATTGATAAATATTTTTGTACTTAAAGGACAGAATATTAATGATCAAAAACCAGTCCACTGTTTTTTATTTAAGCAAAGCGAAGCGAGCACATAACAGTTACTATAATAATAATATGATAAATCAAAATAAAACGAATAGGTTTTCAAGGTACTTGAAGAAAGAAACTTATGGCGGCGGTTGTAATATATGATACTTTTAGCGATAATAGATTGGATACGCTGTTGATAAAACACAGTGAGTTTTCTTTTTTATTGAAATATTCTAACGTCACCCGTAGATTAATATTAGTACTTCAGTGTAAGTAATTCGTAAGGACTAATATTCTGAATAGAAGAACCCACAGTCACCTTGAGTTCGGGAGTCAAGAGATCCGTTTCCCACAGTGAAACGATAAAACTGTTATTTATGACGATTATGATTGACTGCTCCTTGTTCTAGTGGTTGCCAGAGTGACTGCTGAGCGAGAGATCCTGGGTTCTATTTTCAGATCGGTTATTTATAGGTTTTACTATTTAAAATTCCCATTAGGTAGTAACTCGAACTTTGAATATTGTCTGGTGGGACGTACGGAGTAACTAGTGAAATGTGGGAGTGCACTACACTTTTCCGCCTACCTCTCCTAGTAAATACCTCTTAATATACCTCTGAAATCTCAGCAACGTGCCTAGCTGACAAAGATTCCTCGTCTATTAATATTATTTTCATTATCACTTATTAGTAACTACTATTGTTACTATACTAGTTATTATTACTATTAGTTCATCGGTAGCATAGCAAAGATTTTATGTTTTATTTTTTCCTCTGTGTCTGTTTTTACTTTTTCTTTAGAGCGCAGTTTCTAGTGTGGCGATATTTCGAGCGTTATGTAGAGGCGTTTAAGAGCAAGTGCAGCAATAATCAAGGCAGTTCAGTTTTATATCTCAAGTGCTGTTTTAAGATGTTTGGGCAAGACCCTTAGGTAGGTAAATATTGTGAATTGATATTTAATATTAATTCCATTTAACGTTGCGTAGGTCGCCCTTCGGCTAGGTGGAGTGACGATATACGCAAAGTGACTGGCAGCAGTTGAGTGCGACGAGCTGAACATCAAGCTCAGTGGCGTGCTATTTGAGGGGCCTATGTCCAGCAGTGGACGGAAATAGGCTGATAATGCTGAAGATGACGATGAATGATTAATTTCATATTACATAAAATAAGTTATAACTTTTGACCAATTACTTGTTACCAGGGAATACTATAGCCAATCAGTAATAGAGTATTTCATATTTAAAACAGTTTTTACCCACATTGACTGAATATATTTAAGTTCAAAGCCCGGAGTTAAATAAGCCGAAGGAAATTTTCACTTGGCAATCCTCTACATCAGACTACTTCTCGCGTCCGAGCAAAAAGTATAGAAGATAACTTGGCACGTTCTCTGACATTTAAAGGTTTGGCCGGCTATACAGGGTCTAGGGCTGTCACAAGGGTATCTAAATACAATTTTGGAATGTTAATCTACAATGTGTACAGATCGTGTAGTGGTCAAAAAATAAGTAATGATGGTGGGCATTGTTTAAATTTTAAGAGGAAACAGTAAAGATTAATAAATTGTTTAGTAATGTTATTAGTAATAACAGTATATACACTTTCAAACAAGATTGCAACGTAGGTACTTCTTTAAATATCATTATGAATACAAAGAGCTAGAATAAGGCACAGTTATATTATCGAATTAAATACAAAATAATATCAAATCTCAAGAAAAATCGTTCGTGCAAACATTGCAAATACAACGTTGTCTACGGAGAAACTAATTCATTTCCAATATTACAAACTAGATGCCCTTTTGAAAACTAGTTTATTGTGTCACATTTTTTTCGATCACGTTCCAACCCTACCGAGATCCGCTGTAATATTGGTAAGCATGGCAAACCACAATGCAAGGCTGGGGAGGACGTTTTAAATGATAATTTATAATACTGGCGGCACTACATTTGTTTCTGACATGTTTGAATGGAAAAAGAACAATTGGGGTCCCCGTTATTTATTTCGTTAAGTTCGTGTTGCGACTACACAAAAATGTAATGGACGTTTCTAATACGGCCATTCTTACTTAGTCACAGAAACTTTGAAGAGCTAAGTTACCTCGGCAAAATATTTTTGAAGATATATGGATATGGTCGGATTAATTTTTATATTTGTTCGTTGCCGAGAGGTTAAATTATATAAGTTAGATAGACATATAAGTTGAAAAGCTGATGTAACGTACAAATACCGCTAAAGGCTTTAGTCATAAGTAGTTTCACGCTAATATCTGATTACTTGTATCAGACATGCTCTGTGTAGAAGGAAATGTGAAAACTATCAAAAATGCGTTAAAAATAGTAAGTGTTTCTGCGTATCGCTGTAATCAAAGAGACAGTAATGATAAGAATCGGCGAAGAATCGGAATTATTAATGAGAAAAATAAACGACGACTGTTAAATATACAGAAGAAACAATCATTTATTAGCCTTTTTTAAACCAGTCATCAAAGGAGAAAATGTATTTGTATTCCTCCCAGTAATTTTAATATTCTTTGTTAATTGTAATGTTATCAGGAATGTATTTTTTTGCAATCACTTTATATTTATGGCTGAAAAGTTATTTACTTGCCTTCTTGTACACAACTAACATATCCTTTTAACTCTAATAACTCCGCTGCATCTCTCGACAGTGCGGAAATACAATTTGCATGGCAACGTCGTAACGTCTACAATACTAGTAATATTGACAACACGGAAATGTAATTTATAGAAAACTTACCTACATACCTATTCGTATAAGTTAGAAAAATCATAACATATGTAGCTTCTTCCAATAACTAATGTAGTATACGATTTTACATAGTAGTTATGCTTCATTGTTGAACAAAATGCGAAAACAATACAAAAGTAATTAAAAAAGGATTTTCGTTTGTCTGATATTTCATAATGATTTTTAAATTTTCCACATATACTACCGTTTTTTATGACACTAGAAAAAAGTCTCTCCGAGCTATACATTTGAGCCTGTGTATTACCTGCACACTGGGCAGTCAAACATATTATATAATTAATCCTCTCACCACGATGACGACCAAAAATCGTTTCCATGGACACTGTAATAAATAAACAATAGCTTGATAACTACGTACTTGTACAATGCATTTATGACTCAATGCGTTACAATTTATGGCTCCTTCATGTATATTCAGGTGTGTTAGAATATTCTGGAACATTCCTTTAGTGTGCAGTAAAGTGACTTCAGTGCTCAGTAATATTACTCAGGAAGCAGAACTGACGTTCAGTTCCATCGCGCACCTCGCTACAGACAGAATAATATCCTTCTCATGAAGCGTAACAGCATCATGGAAATTTCATATACCATTTATTTTCCTTAACTACATTGTTCATTTGTCTGTTTTGTGTCAATAATAAGCAAACCTATATTTCATTATTTTTTTTAGTAAAATGACATTATACTACTGTAATGCATTTTTGATATTAGAAGCGTACTACCTATGTGGAAAATATTTTAACTCATTTATTTACTAATTCTGACTGGTACTAATAAAAATCATGAGTTCTTCTTACGAATACGATGCAAATTCTGCCGTCAGACGAGACAGAAATTGAAAAAAGTTTGAAGTAAAGTATTCTGTTCTTTGGAAATTTGAAATATTATTATAACACAGTAAATTACTGCAAACTAACAAAATTATTAAATACAAATGGCATTTGGTCTCACTAATGATTTAAATTATTTCCCTTAATTACCATTTAATTAAAAAATATTCATAAAACAATTAATAGCTTTTGAACCCAAACAGAATAAATATTATTTAACGTTCTGAATAAACTAGAGGGTTAAAATTTTAATTCTTTAACATTTCTATTCTCGTCTCGGCTTCCTTATTTTTAAACTAATTAATTTAAATCTGAATAAACTAACGCGGAGTGTTATTCAATCATCGTCTGCGATATAAACCGATACATAATCCAGCCATCTAGGAGACCTCATCCGTCTTCTCCGTAATCCACGTGCTATCATCCCGCTGCAAGCGGACCATTTGTACCTAAGACTGGCTATTCACTTGGTAACACGAAACTGGATTATCAAGCCAAGATAACTTTAAGCTGGCAGATACAATCGGATCCCTCAACTTGCTGAGGAGCCGTTTCGTCTGCGAATTTTCTTTCACATTGTACACTACATCGTCTTGGAAGATTTTGAGTATTTACCTACTGTTTAAACAGCGACGATATTTGTTTAAATAACCAATTTAGTACTATATCGAAAAAATGTTTTGTTTGGTTTAATGAAAATACCTATATTTTTTTAACATATCTTCTTCTGACGGCCTACTTCGTTGAGTGGTTGCAAACGCGACTGCCGAACTTCCGGTTCAAATCCCGGGTCGGGTATTATTGGAATTTTCTAATTTAGAATTTTGATGTATGCGCTTATGATGTCAATATACTCTATCAATATAATCTTAAGGCGCATATTTTTGTGAAGAGGTGCCTGCTAGTGTTTTAACTCAGGACCTCAGAAGTTGGTTGGTTTCGAAGAGGTGAAGATGGAGTTCAGTAGCGTGCTATTGGAGAGGCCTATGTCCAGCAGTGGATGGGTGTAGGCTGATGATGATGACGACGACCTCAGAAGTGCCAGGCTGATTTTACAATACAATGATAATTTTGTTTACTACATTCACAGTTCTATTGGACTTATAATAATTACTACTCGGTATTAAAAATAGTCATAACATATTAGTTACGATTAAATCTTAAGTTATAGTTCTGTGGCTGTCTGAGGTGACGCTGAATTGGAAAGCTTCATGTTTTAATATACGAGTATCTGTCCAGCACATCCTTCAAATGGAAAAATGTGCTAACGGCCGACACGGTGATGCGTTCGTGCAAAAACTTTGAACATTAACCTTCCTCTTGTACATAAATGTTGAAAATGAATGTTTTTGTAAATGTTTTAATTTTAGGGAATGTACCTACTACACTCCTCTGCCTACCCCTCCGGGGATTACAGATAACACTACATTACAGATAACAGTCTTCGAGTTATAATTATTATACATTTAATGTTCAATAGGTGCCCACCGTCTTATTTTGGTGGTTTTGTGTTGAGAGTCGTATCTACTCGTATAAACCTTTAGTGATTTTTAGACTGGCTGTTTTCGTGCCGATGGATGTTTGAGCCCAGTATTCGCCAAGAACTGATATTTGCAAGCAGATTCATAGAATGTAACAAGAGCTTTAATACTTTAACGTATTTCGTGTAAAGAAAGTCGTACAAGAGAATGTTCAAGTTATTTATGAAATCAATTTAAGTTAGAGCAATTTATCAAAACTTATAATATTCCCAGCCCAATTCAGTATTATATATTATATGAAGGCAAGTACAAGGTAAAGTATAAAATGAAATCGCTTGTAAAAATATACAAAATTTAAGGGGATTGATTTATATAGAAGAAGAAGCTTAGGTATACATATTTAGCACCTGGTGCCACATAAGGGACCCGATGAGATGTTTTGGGAAAAAAATTTAAGAACTCATATAGTCTGCACTAGGTACCGCCGACTGTACTTAAAGACGTACACTGGGGGACGTTGGGTTATGTGGGATTTTTTCCATTAGGCCTGACTATTCCAGGCTAAGAGTGGATTGGATGGATGGCTTTGATGAATTGGATGGTTAAGATGGATTGCGGTGAGGAAGTAAACGAGTAAACATCAAACTTCGTTGTGTGCTGCTCTCGCGAACAATATGCTCGCTAGGTTAATATTTAAAGTACACTCTGACTTTTTAATGCCCCACTGAACATTATACATTCTAAAATTAAATGTAAGATGACATTGTAAAGAATTTAGGAATACGATAAACCTTGGCTTTAAGTTAAAAGACATTAAAGTAACGACTCAGAGGCATAATACCGACATTAAAATAGTACCAACGCTTGGTAATTCAAATGTTCCGCAAATACAGCTAGAAATTAATTCCAAAAGATGATACGACGTTTATCTTAGCTGTGTTAAATTTTTGCGAATATTTGTACGGACTCGAACTAACCCCGAGCTCGTTAGCATATATTTTTCTATAAGCATTCCGGCTTTGAATAATTCGTTGGTATATCTGCACACGGCTAGCTAGGCGCGAGTTTCATATGCATGAATAGTGGTGTGCGAGGTCCCTACGCGGATTTTCATTACGTACTTTGACCTACATGCATGCTCAAAGTCGGCATTTTGTTTTGAAACGTTTGAAAACTCGACTGTTCTTTTTTGTAGGCAAAATTTTTACAAACTAGTTTTTGAACTTAATTTGGATAGTTAAATAGGGTTTTATATTATGAATGAATCATAAAATAAATATTTATCAATTCATCCGACCCACGTGGTCACTGTAGTTTAAATTTTATTGACATGTCCTGAATTGAGCATATGTTATAATTATGTAAGGTTATATTATTATTATCTTTTAAATCTTACTGACTTACTATTAACTGATAGAATATGTTCGTTTACAATAATTCTGTTTTGTTACATAAATAATACACGAAGATACTCTTTGTATTGTAATTATTCAAAACTAACATTATAAGATCCTTTAAAAGACACACTGTCTGTATCGTCATTTCACCGGGTCGGAGGGCGTCCTACGCTACATTTGCCGACCCGCGATCTCCACTTCGTAACACGCCTACTCCACCAGTTGTCGGTTCTTCGGCAGATAGGCCCGGCACATTGTCACAAATACAAAACATACATTGTTTGCATTAATACTGTCAATGACAAAAACAAGATGGTCTTTTTGATATAAGGAACTCGATAACGTTGAAACTATAAACATAAATAATGAATTACCGTTCAATTTCGACAGCGATTTGCCCCTAGAATTTATTAGTCTGAAACATGCTATTTTTTACGCATATTAGTCATTCCTACCGATAGTACACATTTATTTTTGTCAATATTAATTAATTGAACTCATTATCTTCATCGTATAATAATTATTGGCAAAACTGTTAACAATTGATGACTGGTTATATTCCCATTATAGGGCAATAAGAATTTAAAAAGGTTCGTAATTTTGTATTAGGGAAAATACTGTTTGAATAGCGGCCAAAAAGTAACAGAATGATAATTATTGCGCTTTT
>DWMF01000411.1:0-14968 GCA_018244815.1 Parelbella polyzona | reverse complement strand
AATTATGATCATCATCATTATCAGCCTACTCCCGTCCACTGCCGGACATAGGCCTTTCCAATGGCACGCCACTGAGCTCGATCTTCATCTCTTCGCATCCAACCACTGCCAGCCACTTTGCGTACATCGTCACTCCACCTAGCTGGAGGGCGTCCTACGCTAGGTTTCGAGTATTTCCGATCTATTCTGCACATACATCGCAGACGACATACATACATATGTATATGACGCATTCGATTCAGCGATTAATAACGTAGATTACCTCTAAATTGGCACTGCTGCCCGACAACGGCGTTGCCCACATCTGTCACTTTGATGAGGCTGGAGTCGTACACTTTCGCCACCAGAGGACCTGCTGCCAATTTGTCATCAGCTATCGACACCTGATGAATAAAGAAATATAATGTATAATTTTCCTCTAGGCTGCGTACAGGTTAAACTATTGGAGTATAATCAGCCGTAACCCAGGAATTCTTCGCACCCCCTACCCTACCATGACCATAACCGCTGCCGTGGTCAGGAATAGTAGAACTGCCGGGAACTGGGGGCCGTTTTATAGTGACACTATTCATGGGAGTTTATTGCCATAATCACTACGCCAGCAGGCAGGCGGATTGGTGATCGCAGTACTAGATACCTTTGTTACAACGGCGCTGCCGCCCATCGTTATCAATTTATATTTCGTGTATCTAGCTAACGTCGGATGATTGTTCCGCCATCAGTCGGGCTTCAAACCTCGTCAGTTAATAACAGGGTGCACCGCGTGCAGGTGAGGTTGATATTGGAGGCTTCACATATTATACCCCCTTACACCCCCTTGCATATTGTTTAAACATTAAATTATTGGTCTTCCCCGTTCTATAGGAAAGCTTTGGGAAAACCATAGGTTATAAGACGGTTATAACACAAAAGAAGAAATAATTTTTGTGCTATCTTCTCAAAGTGTCACTATTATTTATAAGAAAAGGGAGTATTATCGCGGGCTGATATAATATACCTACATACATATGTACAACATCATACTTTTTAATATTGAGCAAGTAGTGTATTCTGCTTTCGTAACCGATATTTGCCTGTAAATCAACGATTCCTTTTTACATTGCCGCCAGCTATAATTCCACGTTAAGTAACGAACGTACAATTAAGGTTTGCTGAGGGTTTGCTTAACTCATAGCGTTCGATAGAGACTATTACCGGAATTACATATTTACATCACTTATCAACATTTAAACTTCACTGAGCCGTTTACGTACAGTATGATGTTTCGACTTATTATAATAGTTAAATAAATGATTGGACGAACACAACAAACCGCGTGTTTGTTAAGCATATTGTAATGAACCATGCTACACACGTGTTTAATCTGTACATAGGTTTTCTACGTGTTATTGATTAATTTCGACAATAAAACGGTATTGTAAAATTGAAGCTTTTACGAGACTTATAATTAATTAACTTGGAAATTTGGCTTTTAAATTTGGTTATTGTTTTCCGAATAAATTAAAATGTTTTAGATATCACATTGACCCCAACTTACGAGTATAAGTCGATTAAGCAAGTGCAAGCTTGTCAAGGTCATTAGTAGATGAATACTTACCAGAATGTTTCACGGTAACGATACTACGTAAGCTTCATATACCTTCATAGTTTGGAAGTAATGTAATCGCACGCGTGTGCTAGATGCCGTCTTTCGTTAACGTCAACTTTGGCTTAGTACAACTTTACAACTACACAGTATGCTCAGTCACATTGTAAAGTTTAGTAAACAATTACACTATTTAACTTTCGGAAATTTGATGTTTGAAAACCAGTGAACGAACTATTCGGTCTCCATTAACATTGGGAATTATTTTACTAAATCATGGAAATATTATATTTTCAAACTTTACACCAACTTACTATAGGAATAACTTCACTTTGTACTTATAACTTCGCATTAAACAGCTTTATATTGAATGGCACCAAATGAACTAATACCAAATAAGAGAGGATACTCACATCGATGAGATGTGTGCCGACCTCTTCGGGGGTGAACTCGATGCGATAGACGCCGGGCCGCTCCGCCACGTCCAGCACGCGCGCCGTCACGGGCCGCCGCGAGGGAGCCGTCACTGTCACGCCGACCTGCGCGTAAAGCGATGTAAGTGTCTCATGAGATTAAGGTTTCAGGAACCGCTCACGCGTACTGTGGCCCTGTTACAGTTTCCAGTTGTGGACAGATGCTAGCTAGAAGGAACCGTTAAACATAATTATGGAAATAATGATACACAATAGAAAATGCGACCGCCAACGTTGATGGATGTAGGGAACGTAAGAGACCAAGACGCATCTATCCGGACCTAATATGTCAGATACTCGCAGGTGAGATACTGAAAAGCCTCCAAAACCGGCGTGTGTATATGAAGAAAGTGATGAATGAAGAAGCATTCTAATATTCAACAAATATTATTGGCATGCCGTGTTCTGTTTAATTCAATAAGACTGCCGTGAATATAACTTAACAGAGGAAGCCCTCATTCTACTTAACTGGCTAATTATGAAGTAAATATAAAAACTAATATAATATATCATTCCATATTTAAAAGCTCATAACATATAGGTATATATTCAAACATTATTGAAGCACCTATGTTTGTAATTATAATCATAGTAGCTACTGCATATTACTTTTAAGGTCATAATTTAGTTCAAATAATACCATATAGATAATTATTCTCCTGTTGAATAGCAGAGGTAATAATAATATTTTAGGGGAGACTGAAGTACAAAAAAAATTAACGGAAATTCATCAATTCAACTCATGTCTGTGACACACTCGAAAACTCATCTATCATCGTGCATGTAACAGCAGGCGATATGAGAGTATTGCTTAATAATAAATAATAATAAAATCACTTTCCATTGATGTTGCTCGACTGACTTCAAGGACTATAAAATTTATCAGATTACTTTAGCCAATAAATCTCGTTGATTGTACAATTGCGGCATACAATTGTATATGAAATACAAAAATTGTTTTCAGAACCTGCGACCCTGAGCGATGTGAATGTTTATAAGTAGATACTGTCTGTCATTTTCACTATTTTGTTGATATGTCTATATAGGTGACCCCAGGGGAGGGATATATTATGTAACCATAATAGTTAAGGGAGTTGTAAATAGAACGGGAATAAGTTCATGCAAATTTGTTTAAACGTAAAAGATCACGATAGGCTTGAGAAGAGGAAAGTGCTGCCACAACAAATCATTTATTGACAGTGGGTTGCAAGAATAGCAATGCTTTTAGGCCCAAGTAAAAATATACCTTTCGTACCTTTCAATATTCATGGCGTATGACGTATTCCAAGGGAAGTGCGACGTGATGGGATGTGGGAAGTGATGAAGAGCCTGTATCTACATACGTATGTACCTACTAGCTGTGCCCGTGACTTCGTCCGCGTGGAATTAAAAAAAAATGTTATTTTTCAGTTCGCAGATTTTAGTTATTTACCCGGTACTGGACAGTACTTGGGACATTGCAACATTACTTTATTTTATGGTCCTAAAATTCTACAATGAAAGTAGCCTAAGTTACTCCTTATTACATCAGCTATCTGCTAGTGAAAGTGCTGTTAGAATAGGTCCAGCCGTTCCTAAGATTAGCCGGAACAAACAGAAGGACGGACGAAAGGACGGACGGAAGGACAGACAGACAAAAATTATAAAAAATACTGGTTTGGTATATGTATTGTGTATACATACATATGCGTTTAGTTAAAAGCGGTTATTTTAATATTACAAACAGACATTTCGATTTTATTTATTTGTATATATTTGTATACAATATCTGTCCAAATGTAACAATTGTGTAGTCTATTGTGTGTATATTTTCAATATTTTGGAAAATTTATTTATTTATTTATTTGTAATTTGAAGACTCAACTGATTATTGACGTTTGGATCGTTGCCATTTCGATTCCCCGGTAATACAATAAGTCTTCTTGCCGATATTACGTTTTCTTTATGATTATATCGATTATCGACTGTGACTTCGTTTAGGACCATTATGGAAAAGATAATTGCTTTCCTGATTGCCAGCAACCGGCCAGGTGTCATTACTTGATGATGATTAAATATTAAGTGGCACGTATGCTTATTATGAATGGATAACATTAGGTATTATTATGTAAATGAGCTAGAGAGTATCTGGATAACAGACTCAAGTGAGCGCGGGGCACGTCTGCTTTTAATCTCAGACATTGCTGCAGGATTACGATTGATAGTACCTATCGGTTATTCTAGTCAATATTATTGTTCAAAAGACCATTACTACGTATTATTAACTAATAACAATGACTGAAATGCTGTCAGTTACTGTAATTAGATGCTAATTAGTGCAGTGCAAATTTACGACGAAAAAGTGTTTTATACAAAAAATGTATTTTATGTCATCGAGACTTCACAGAAAAAAACCGGACAAAGGTGGGCCGAACTACCGATCGCTGACGGCATTTCCCCCTTTCCTTCTTGTCGTTTATTATCTTCCTGATCTATTTTTCTCTTCCCTTCATTCAAGTCCTTAAATTGTCTATTTTAGAATACTTTGATACTGCTTTACCACGCTACTGATGAATGGTTTCATTTCTATTTCTCAGGAACTTTTTGTTGTATTTTAAAGTAACTAGTTAAATTTTTATATTATTTTTACGTTTTAAACCAAAACTAAGTTGCTTTAAACATGAATTTAAGTTTTGTAAATTTAATAACAAAGTGACTTATATATTTTAACTAAGCAAATGGAGGTTTTGATGTAACGCAGTACCTCGCTCTTGTTGAAGGTGGGCGCGCCGGGCGAGGTGGAGATTTCAAAGACGGCTGGGACCCGCGCGGGGATAAGCCTGGTGGGCTCCCCTCCGCCGCCGCCCGCCGGCCCTGCCATCACCTCGACTTTCCACGGAGACCCTGGAAAGACATTACTCTGTTAATATTATCAATATTTTCTGTTTCATCAGTGTGTACCGTACCGCTACTGGAACTACGGCGCATAAAAGTTAAAATTGTTATAATTTATTTATAACATTTTTTTCTATAGCGCAGAGAAGGAGCTTAAAACATGTTACGAAGTTTTATTTAAATATATAAAACATATAAGTATTTTCGGCTAAATATTACTCATTATGACGCTTATTCGTCGGATTAGATGGATGGATGGATGTCGTGCCACGCTGCGACGCGAACGGCGCTGCGTGAGAATTACGGGCCTTGAGGACTTCCTCTCTACCTGAGCCGTTCTCTTGAGGACAACTGCCCCAAGGTGGTGAACACTCCGCTTAGGCGGTGGTGGTAGGCCTATACCGCTTTCCCGCCCGGTCGTAAGTCTAGTCAGCAATTCTCAATTCTCTTATATTTTGTTCAAAAATATTATACAGGAAATTAAAAAGTATCTTTATTTTATTTATTTATTTATTATTCCCTTGCACTCGTATGTCTCAGCGTATGCGAAGTCATATATTTTACCATTCCACTTGCAAGAAGATATTCACAGATGCGGTATAAACAACAGTCTTCTTTTTATTTCCTCTTTTTCATGGTAATTATAAATCCGAGGACAGGGCGCGATGGCGCTCATTGGGGAAGGCCTATGTCCAGCAGTGGACTGAGATAGGCTGATGATGATGATGATGTTTAAAAAGAAAATATTGTTTTGGATGCTTGTTCTGAAAAAGCAAATATTCTTTATCGAAAATAAATACTGTGCATTGTGTAAGTTCGATCAATTATAAACATGATTACTTAACTAAAGTGACTTAATGACTTTAGCTACATCATTGATTTGCATGAAAAGCCTATGAACGCCAATTCCATGGTGGAATGAGATGCTGTAAAACGAATAGCATGTACATATTACATTCAGTTATAATCATAAATTTCTACCCGAAGGCCGCAATAATAAATTCTAGTCAAAGGCCAATGTCATAAATATGGATGAGTACTTATGTAAATGTAATCTAACTGGAACATTCTGACGGCAAAAATTTAAATTAATATAAGATTGGCGTGACGCTTTGAGCGTGATATAAATAGCTGAACACTGTTGTTGTCCCTATGGAGAAGCCTTTGCCAAGCAATGGACTTAGACAGGTTGAAGATGTCATAATGTTTTGGAAAATTAACTGACTGACACAAGGATTATAACAGTTGATAATGTTATGATGTTGTCGTAAAATTGTCGGCTATTTTCAAAGCACACGGGAAATAACTCCTTCCGGTAGTGTAGGGTTTACCCACTGCTGAAGATCTTATTTGAAATCTTTATGTAATACTCCTCATTCCACAAATGTTTATACACTAACAAACACGGGACTGCTCCGTTCTTAAAATTTCTCAAGTAGATTGGACCTCAATATCCAACAACGTATTTCTTGGAAGTGAACATTAAAAAACAACGAACAATTCGGTAACATAAAAAAATTACTGTTCTGTTCCACGATCGATAGTAAATAAATAAATTCGTTAAAACAATTACAGTTAAATAATATAGCTTGTTCACTTACCGTTCGACAAGTGGCTGGACATTGTCAAGAAACTCGAAGCCAGCGTGGGTGGTATACGTGATGCTTTCATGACACGCTATGGAGCCGTGGTCAGCACGCACGTAGTTCTTCAAAACCCAGTATTCACCACGTTGCACCGTTAGTGGTAAGAAGTCTTTCTCATTGCACCCCAGCAACGTCCGTAGTCGCGCCAATGTTGCATCAGACAATGCGTTCTCGTCCACTATATCGAGCATCGTTTCATTGGTCACTTCCGGCTCCGACGGCACTACACTCAGAATCTTTTTCTCCAACTCCGCGATTGACGCTGTGCTTGAAGACGTTTTGTTTGTGGTCGCCACCGTTGACGGCGTCTTTTGCGAAGTGAACTCCTCCAAGTTCCGGACGCTCGACTCGATCGGACGCGAGTCGGAGTCGTTCCGGACGTCCTCTTTGATGAGGTATCGGTATTCAGCGCTTCTCTCCGAGCCGTCGACGGTGACCCACTCCACGCCCGGCGCGCCGGTGCCGGAGAGCTGCATGGCCGCGTACAGCAGCACGGCGATGTTGATCACTATGCTCACTCTAAATATAAAATTACGACGGTTCCCCAACATCATTATGTTTTAGGCACTTGCGCTTATGAAACTATAAATTCGTTCGCTATAACGTCCTTCGTCGTCCTCTAGGACGCAGTTTCCGATAGCTTCCTGTGCTTGCCAGCATCACAGTTTATTGTGTCATCGGCAGTGTAGTGGAGGTGGGCGCCGTGCGGGCGCCGCGGTCTGCTATTGCCTCTGTAAAAATAGACAATAAGAATAAATAAAAAATGCATTTCATACTCTGAATACATTATAGTTTATCCGATATCATCATATAGATACTTGTATATAGTGACAATCCATGAAAAACTGTTTAGGTACATTTGGAAATGAAAGAGTTTGTAAATCCTTGCAAGTAATATTTACGTAAAGAAACTTAATAAAAACTATAAGATTATATGGCGAGGATTATAAGTTCGTTTATCGTTCACGAGTAAAGGTTCATGATCGAGTTTAATCGTAATTAATTTTAGAACAAAAAAACTATTTGAAATTACATTTAAAACTTTTTTTAAGTAATCTGCAATATAATCAAATATGCCTCATAAATATATTTCTATCTACTTTACAAATAAACTGAATAATTAATAATTCTGTATAATCTACCCAATCATTGCATTAACCGGATAATCCTCCGCATTCTTGCTGCAAATGGATCAATGCAGATAATGCAGATATAACGTGGCTAACTTATCTAGTAAAAAGCAATTTGTCCATTACAGCTCATCATAAGAATCTTACTTTGTTGCACGCTAAAGAATCAATGTTTCAACATCTACCTGTATGACATATATAATAAAAAGGTGCACTTCTACACATCCGTTTTATTTATGATTAGGTATATTATTGCGCATAGATCTATTAACTTTCATGTTTTTTCAGAATAGCTTGACTAGACCTATATTAAATTCTTTGTAAGGTGGATATATGTACATAGTTTTTAATCTTAGTTATATTATTTAAAATTCTGCCTAGTTAAATTGATTAAAAATCATATTTATATTATAATTCAATATATTAAAATAATTGCATCGTTATCTTAGTTAATAATAATAATAAATCAATAATATTAATAAATCAATCAATTAATAATGAATCAAGCGAAAACACATGGCTGACAGAAGTATTTATACTTTTTTCTAACATTCCCCAATTGGTACGATAAGAAGGTCATGCTGCATCAGTACAGCGAAGCGCACTCCAGCACAGTTTTACAAATACCGTGTTAGCAGAGACATAAATGGGTTTCAGCCAATTAGAAACTCACGGCTATCAGCTCACCAGATCGCGCTGATGATATGTGAGGTAGCAGTGTTGTAATTTATCTCTCGTACAGTTTATCGCACAGTCTATGTTTGAACATTCCGCCTGAGCTTCTTGGCTAATCCAGTTCGAGTGAGCTGCTTTCGTATTAGCGAAATCGGCGCGCGTGTGTGAAGAGTATGATGACAAGTAGCTATCGAGTTAGAAAAGCTCAATAGTACCAGACTTGGGACAATAGGATTCATGTAGATTATTAAAATGTTAATTCTCTTGATATGTGAGTCATCTATCGAGTCATTAGAATGTATAAGGCATTTCTAGACACATAAAATTTCTAGACAGAGCCTCTGATTTATCGGTTATTCCCCTTCGTGTATAAATCTATTTTCACGCTACTGTGATGAACACGTTGATTGAACACTAGCTTTTTAAATTGCTAATTATGCTTATTTTTAATTCTTAATTGTCAATTTTAATTCGGGATTTTACATATTTTTAGGTAAAAATCTTAAGTTAAAAAAACTTATTATTGTAATTATATCGCCACACCAGATCCACTGTCCTTTATAAGATAGACAAAGAGTACAGTGCCAAATACATTTATCTATATTTATAGACTTGCCATGTTTCTTCTGCAAAAGACAAAAATAAAACTGAATTGCAGCTTAGTAAGCAGGAGATGCTTACAATGTTGCAATTCTGTAAATAGTAATCCGTGACTTTCTGTTATATTTTATGCGTGGCAATAATCTTTTATCTATTGCCCGATAGAGTTTTATTTATCTATGTCAGAACATTCCTCGCGGATGTCTCGATTTATCGGCTAATCCCGTTCGCTCGTCGCCGTTCGCGTTGCGTGTATGTATGAACACAGACTCCGTGCTTGCAAAATATGTCACGCAGTGTTGCCATGCTCACGGTGTTTTGTGGGTTAAAAGGCGGAATAATAAAAATTGTGTAAAATTCTAATAAAAAGGTAAATTATTTGTATAATGTTGTCTTTTGTGCAAAAGCCACAATCGATATTTCAATAAGTATATTCCGAAAAATTATTATAACAATACCCCAGCCTTGGACGTAAATGCCAATGCTGAGCTAAATATGAAAAACAGATATTCTATATGACATCACGCCTGTATTCCCTGAACGCGTAGGAAGAGCCGCGTATTACTACCACGTTCCACCCGTTATGTTAAACTTAAAATTGTATTATTCAAAAATAATAACAGACAGTTTTGAACAATTTGCAACGGCCCTGTATTAAGTTTTAGAACCTGTGTTACTGGGCATCCGGCTTATCCACGAGGACAAATACACAAATCAAAATTTATAACGACACCTGTATGTGTATTTGTTTGTGTGTGACTCTGTTCAGTCACGGCAGTACGGGTTCCAACAAAAATCTTTTATCGTTAATAAACACTCATTAATTAATTTACACTAATTAATTTAGGACGTATACGTAACTGGCGAATTGTGGGAGTGTACTACACTTCTCTGCCTACCCCTTCGTTTTACAGGCGTGATGTTACGTTAAACATGAGTCTCGCCTGCATGGGAGCAACTGGTAACCCCACAATGTCTTGTCCTCTTATCCTTACACGGTGCATAACGGGGTATATTTTACACCGCGGCGTATGGATAGGATTTTAAATAACTGGCCAGCGCTCATTGCTACCCGGGTTTTTGTTTAACGCCATTTATATCCACGGATCTCGCCATGTTTTACAATATTCAACAGTAATGGAATACTTATAAGATGAATAATGTGAAATAATATAATAATATTTTGGGACAACCACACATGGGTTGTTGGATCTTAAAGTAAGCTTCAATAGAGCTTGTGTTTTTGTGACCAGATTACTGATAAAGTACATTTAAATGTATAAATATATTTTTATATACATACTTTGAAAATTGATTGTACAGATATTTAGGGATAATACGTTCTCTATATCTACATATATGTATAAGTTAAGTTATTTTGTATAATGTGCACTGATGTATATCACGATACTTCAAAGTAACTTTAGAGAAACTCATTAGTAAAAGGCTATGTCCAGAAGTGACCAGTGAGAGACTGATAATGACGATAATTAATTAGGCAATATTGAAATAAACTAGTAAAAAGTGTATTACATTTTTTTGGTTTGGATTTTCAAGTAAACCTATTAACCAATATAAGAACGGATGTTCTAGGTTTATTATGAAAACTGGGCCATCATTCCCTTTGACATCCGCAATAGACCGTACATTTTTGTTCAATAATATAACGCAGCATAATAATATGACAAACGATGGACTACATAATATGTGTTCTAAATGTACTACAGTAAACGCAACATTATGATATGACAAAGAAATAGAAAATTCATTGCTCATACATTTAAATGAAAATTACCCTTCCATTAGCTTGGCTGCATATGTGATAAGTTATATCAGATGTAGATAAGGCAAATGGTGATAATGTTCTGTAATGAACACTAGTAAATAAACAAGAACCTGAAGTCTGAAGGTAAATTATCGTGAGAAACCCATGTACACGGACACGCTAATCAGATGTAGAAATAACACGTTCAAGGATGGTATAAAGGATCATTATATGTATAAGTTAACGGTAATGTCTGCGAGCGATTAAAGTAAAGGGTTGTTTCTTTTATTAGATAAAAATACTGAATAGTTGCCCTGAGGTTGATTTTAATAGACGCCGATAAAAAGAATCTCTAGTCATTTAAAACTAAAATTTATCAAGAGGCGTAGGTATCGTTTTTATGTAATACATGGTGTTCATATTAGAATCCTTGCAGAGTACGAACATTTTACTAAGCATTTACGAGCGTGAAATTTTGTATTATCTATCAAGAAGCATATAAAACGTTCATATTATATTGTGATTGCCTCGTTGGTGGAGTGGTTGCATGCGCTACTGCTGGTAATTAGGTCCCGGGTTCGATCACTGTGTCGGATAAAATGTTATTATGTTTTTTTAACTTTAAATTCTTATTAGTAGCTTGGAGTCTGGATCTAAGCCTGGTGCATGTTAATAAATAGACTCTCACTATTCCATGATGGTACTTCTAACATAAACGGTGAATCATGGGAGTGTACTACACTCCTTTGTCTACCCATTCAGGGCAATACAAGCGCGGTGTTATGTTATATAAAATATGGTGTAGACACAGATGAAGTACGATCCGATGAAGTATCGTAACCATGAAATTGACATTACATTAAATTTAATATAAAAATTTTATATAAACCTATACAGAACTTAGACCAAAGCATCATACTATTGTTTACCTAATCTGGATCTACCTAACATAAAAATACTTAAATTGAATTAAATAAACCATTTATTATTTGCTATTATTTACGTTCCCATTGTCAATGTCAGACATGAGATTGATGTTGTCAATAAGTAGCACAAAGGAAAGATTTATATGTACGTACGTACGTACAAGCGTAGTCTTTGACATTAAAATCTAGACAAGGCTCAAACTGATTTTTTAACGATTTACGACAGAATTTCGATCACTAGGTACTGGGCCAATAATAAACATAATCATTTAACGTTATTCAAAATAATTTACTATCCAATACTAAGAATATATGTGTTTATTCCGTCAATATACAGACTATTTCCATATCAAAGCTCGTGTTTCCGAATAACGAGAATTCCAAAGAATAGCACACACTGAAAGACAACACCGAACATACGGTACAAAAGAACCATTTGCCTTAATTAATTTTCAAAAGTCATGCACTTTACGGATTAGGTTTAATTATCTAAGTGGTCTCGCTGCCCTGTGCTATGTATGCAAATACATCTACATGAGGCATATTCAACAGAGCATATGTATCTGAACTGACATTCAGGGCTGGCACCAACCATTCTTCTAGTACTTCAAATATTTCTTGTATTTGAACTACGTGCTACGTGTATTTAGACTATTATTTCAAATACGTCATGTATTTAGATTATTCTTTCAGAAACTACGCGTATTTGGATTACTGCTTAAAATTCTACATGTACTTGGATTGTTACTACAAAAATCAAATGTATTTGAGCTTACTGAAAATAGTATGTAGGTGTATTTAGACTAGACTAGTATTAGACGTATTTGGACTATTAGTTCCATTGCAACATGTATTTAGATTATCACGTCAAATACATGTTTTGAATTAGCACTATTTCTATTTCTTGCCAAACAAACCATTGTTCACAGTACAGTGATCTTGGCTCTGTATGCCGTGAAGTGTTAAATACAAAGAACACAAAATAAAATATAACCACTTCGTATGTCCATTTGAAGCTTCACTGATGCAGATCTTACCCGCCAAAATTGCGCGTCTGTCTATCTCATCACGGTCATTTATATTACGTAGAATCTGCTGGATCGTGGGAGAGAAACGATCGAGTCTATCCGTCATATTATATAGCTTTGCATTCGTGGTTCTTACACCCAAATTAGGAGATAATTTGGTAATTTCAAACAAATTATATCCATTATTACGTTACAAATTAAATCTCTTAAAATAAAATGCTTTATACATATTCTAACATTACATAAATCACTCTTGTATCCCGAAGGGAAAGACAGTGTGTAGTACTCTTAATTTTCAAAAGTTATTTAATACGTTCAATGAAATAGGGGACCTGTGATATTGTTATTCATTTAACTTAATGCCCAATGGCATTCTCCACCAGTCAACAATTGCAGAATATAAAAATATAAAGAAAAAAAGAAAATATAATCGTAGCGAATAATAACTGGGTAAATAATTAAGATATATAATACAAATTAAAGTAGTACATACTCATCATTACATACACACTTACATAACAATGTATATACATGTCTTCTTCCCGTGAGCGTTATAAATGTGAGTTGGTAATGTTAGCTATACTGAAGTTTACATGCAAATTATATACGCCAGTAAAACCATAAAGGATTTGCATACCTCAACGAACCTGACTTCACTAGCTCATTGAAAATTTATTTTCTAAAACTATGTTCAGTTTATGTTTTTATTAACAACGAAGTATTTTACAACAGATAGCGGCAATCAAGGCCTGTTTCCGTATTGAAGGCTTCATTTTATTTTTTTTCAACTGAATTGTAGATCCTTTCAACCCTTTCAAGTGCTTATGTTATCAGCCAGCAATATAGTTTGTTGTTCTAAATTTAAAATGTCTAAATTTAGGCTCTCATTGTTAACAATGTTTTGCTTTTAAAATGATTGTTTTAATGCAGTTTCGAAATTTAGCCATCCCCAACAATTAAAATCTAGGTGCCATATTTGTTTGTACTCGTTACCATAGCAACCAAGATATAGGGATAGGGGTGTGAAACGGTGTGTATTATGCTATAGTAAATTATAGGTATTACATTATTAAAATCTTGATTATATTTTTGCCGATAACTAAATTTTAAGGTGTGTATAAAATTCATAGGTTTGGGTATAAATCATGGCAGTATAATAGACGTAAACGACTTAAACGAATAATCTAGATATCCATAATATCATCATAAAATTCGTCACTTCATGTCATTATGTAAATAAAATTAGATATACCATTAAGTCATATGTGTCATTGAAAATATGTTTTGATATATACATCTGCTTGATCTATTTTTTAAATACATGAATGACGGAAACATAAAACATTAACTTTTGATATATTTATTGCTTATCACATATACAATTAATGGTTTTCCCGCTAAAAATTGTTTTGTAATTATACAACAGTGTAATTAAAGTATTAATTAGTAACATTAAATTAAATTTATCAACAAAAATGTTTGCAGAGTTTCGGGGAGGGCAAAAAGTGAGGTTGTGCAGTACAACCTTGTGCGATCAAGACATTAAAATGAAAACCACTTCCTCATGACGGACAAGTTGACGGTAGTAATAAGAATCACAACAAATATATTATGTTTGATTGGACACAACTCTCAGTGCAAGGGTGAATAGGCTTTTGCTAGGCGTATTACATCTTAGCGCGCTTTTACACGCTCCATTCAGCAGGATCAGGGTTAAACGTTACCTACAGTAATTGAAGTTTTTTTTATCATATCATATGAGGAAATAAAACTTGAATTTTGCATTATTTATTTAGGAACATCCCCACGGAATGCCATTTGATCCCAAACTAGGTAGAGCTTGTGTTATGGCGCCCAGGCATGTAATGAACTGACATAATATATATGTGCACTTATATAGACAGGTATACCTTCTTTGTCATTTCTCCATCAATTACTATCTCAAAAAAGTCAGCATTTAAAAGAAATCAATAGGATATGATACCGGGTGGTATTGAGAGCGCCGGCCTTGACTCCGCGCCAGTCAACCGTTAAGTTCTGTTCACGGTATTATAGTTATTAGATTATATGACCACACTGCGGTCACTTAGTCTTAACATTCAGCCTACAACACAGCATCAAGTCGTTCTACTGACTTTTATGTTTAATAGTTAGTGACGCTCGCTGGTAACGCGATTTACGCGTTAGACACATATTCGTGAACAGTAATAATACTGTTCGAACAGTATATGTAAGAACATAATATACTGTTTTTAGTTTTAAGATG
>DWMF01000410.1:0-14982 GCA_018244815.1 Parelbella polyzona | reverse complement strand
GGTAGAGTGGTTACACAATCTTACATATTAAATGTGACTCAGTAAAGAATTTTCAAAAATTTATTTAAGTATGGCAATAGGCTCACCACCTATACCATTGTGGGACGTAAACGTAACTGATGACTCTTGGGAGGGTTCTACACTCCTCTGCTGCTCCACAAAATGCTGTGATACTTTTATACAGTTATAGGTTTTACACCGACGCGAAGCATTGAGAATAGCAGTATTGGTTGCTCCACCAAATTCCACTCTGAAATACGTGCCTGCTCGCAAGATCGAGATTCGCGTTCTCGTTATCTTTGGAGCGGAAATGCATTTAAAATTTATCTCACGTAGGAGTCTATATTTTCTTGACGATGCTTATATGTATATATACACGTATTAAACAGGACTTATGTACATACTAGTACCTACTCCTCAATGGTAGAGTTCGGAGATCCCTTAGTTACTGTATATTGTTTTCATAGCCTTCAACCGCGTTCAGATTGACATAATATTAGCGCAGTGAGTTGTGATATAAAAATCAATTTTTGATACAACAGTCGAAAATAAAACAAAAGGACAATAATTGGAACTCTAGTATCAGCCCGGTCTCTCTGTATTTAATTCACTGGCGCACTATTTGCAAATAAATGAGCTTTGTACGGATCCAGTGGCTCAATTTTCTAATTCAAATCAGAGGCCGACCTTATCTCCGCTTAAACAAAGCCGAGGCTCCGTGGTAAGGGTGTAGTCAATGGAAAGCGACTCCTGGATCTAGAGCACAATAATATGAAAGAAAGGTTGTATTATTTATTGTTAGAGATCAATAAAACATTTTATAGAAAAATGAATAAATGAATATAATTATGGTTGTTCAATCCTGCTAACTTCGCTTTTGTAACTAGATTAAATTTGTTTTATTAGAACATTAAATATTTTATGAATCGTGAAATGGAAATCTACTATTACTAGGCCAAGTTGTTCTTATCCATAAACGTAAAAACACGCCTGTACCCTGGAATGGTTAGGCAGACGAGTGTTGAATACTTCCACGAGACACCAGTCACGTTTACGTCCCATCATAGAATATGTGATGAGCTTATCCCATCCTATATCCTTATAAAAATTTTTGATTGAAATCGATTAGTAACAATAATAAATCAGTCCTTTATACAAATAAAAAGAAGTTCACTGCTTCGGCAACTCGCTGACATTTTTCCACAGCTCTATATCCGGGATAACCGTCCGAGATTGTGGGATCCCCGGCCATTCTGAAAACAACAGATACAATTGCCCATCCTGCCCTCACCTACAATTGAGTTGAAAAATTGAATTCTATGTACCCGTATTGTTAGCCCCATGCATGTGTATATTGCGACCAAAATACATATTATATCTCGAAAGAAAAACCAACTGTTTGGTGCTGATAGGTAAGCTGTGGGAATAAAATTGATGGAATGAATTTTTGAAGTATTGCATATCACATAGGATTGTACAAGTACTGAAAGGCTAAAAAGTTAAAGAATGTTAAGAACAGCAGCATATTTCATTATCATCGGCCGTCATCGTCCACCGCTGGAGATAGGCCTCTCCAATAGCACGACAATGAGGTCGATCTTCAGCTCTTCGCATCAAACGTATTCGCGGTATTCATTAATGAATTGGATTATTTTCATGTTAGTATGAATAAAGTTTGTGTTAGTACCTGCCTCCTTTGAAATTGACTACTGACCTGTTGTTAATCCTAGGAACTAAAATGGTTACCTCTGAGAACTAATACTGTCAGATTGTTTAGTACAAGTTGTTAATACTTCGTACTAATTAGTAACTTGACTGCAGAAGTGAGGACTGCTAGTAGTTAGTTAGTCTAGTTAGTATCTACATGTTAGCATGAGTACAATTAGTAGTAGACTGGAACGGAGTAGGGACGGACACTTATCGCCCTAATCGAAGTTGGTCACCAATGCATTTACTACTAAATACGAGAGTTATTATGTCCACTAGGGAACTCCCAGATACTGCTTTTAGGTTGGTCACATATTTATTTAAAAACAATAATTTCCAAGTAATAATAATTTTAACGTTAATACATCTTTAAACAAACCTTTTACATTACATGCTCTACGAAACACAAAGGTTTATATTTCCTCATTTTAATACAAATAATTTTTATTTTAATGTATTCCTTTTGATAATGTCCAATGAAAATATTGTTTCACTTTCGAACTTCTCCAACGCACGACTACCCATTTGAAATAAAATTAATGTAGCCAGTGAATATTTTTCACACGAATTCATCCGTCGAGGCCATAGCTTAGTGTCCAAACAGCCATAATATCAAAAGGCAGTAGTAACGTTTCAATTACAATAAACATCATATTTTAAGAAACATTACATTTTAAGAAAAAAAAAATTTCTATCTCTAGTAAGTAATTTTTTTTTGTATTTCTAACAGACAAATAATTTCGCTATGTTAAATAAGAGGCATATTTATAGAAGTAGGTAGTAATTTCTCATTTCTTTTCATTTGAATCACCTTTTAAACAATACGAATTTACTTAGCTGAGTCCATTCTGCCAGACGTCTCTTTTGCGCCGTCTGCTTATATATCTTATTCTTTCCATCTCGTTATATTTCTTTCACCAGCTACATATTTTTTTTGTTCTGTAAAATTTATCAAACTAAATTAGCTAGCTCGGGTAGCTACTTAAAGCAGGCCTACTACATTTACTAAACCCTAAAGTGTGGCACTATTTGAACTTTGATAAAATATTCATAATTTTCTACTTAAAAGAATACGTAGAGTGTTTGCAAGACTGCTGATCTAGATGTTCTGGGTTCGTTGCACGGGTTGGATACTACGGGCTTTTCAAATTTTCTAGTAGGAAATTTCTCGTATAGATTGAAATTTGGGTTTTATTGGGATATGACAATCCACTCACCACCATTCCCATGGTGGGACGTACTCGGAAACGTAACTGGTACTACTACAGTCATCTGCCTAGGCCTTCGGGGAGTATAGGCAGGAGTTACTTAGTAGTAAATTTTAAAATAATACTGTAAATCATAAAACAAAATAGCTGCATGATTAAAGGTATAACGAATACAACGAAATATTTCAAAACGACAGAACAATATCATTACCTTTCAGAATTTCATGTCGGAGTATAAAATAATTTGTTTCGCTGAAGTATTAAACATCATTATTAATAAAATGGAGACTCTTCAAGCCTCTACGTTGAAAATGTTTAAAAAAATAAACGATCTTGTTGTTATAAGTAATACTATTAAAATCTATTGGAAGCACTTTTTTCTTCAGGTCTTTTTCTTTATTCGAAGCACTTTTCTTTATGTTTATCAGGTAGTAGATACAGCAAAACAAATTATAATTGTTATTCATGTTCAATTTTGATAGCATACAACTTTCTTTCATCTAAATTTTGAGGTTTGAATTTAATTGAAAGACAAGCAAATTTCGAATATACAAAGTATGAGTCCAACGCATTAGAAGTTTGCCAATCTCATTATTACTACCACGGATAGCGATTTTTATTCGTTTAGCGAGCAATTAATTTAAAATTAATTTTAAAATTAAATTTGAAAAAGAGAAAGATGTTTACTAAGTCAAATATTTACTGCGTCGTATTTTAAATTTTGTACCTAATATCTGAATCAAGACGAGGAGAATAATCAGTTTACAAGTTGCTATTAATTACTTTTAATTAATAAAAATGAAAGCGAAAAGAAAGAACTACATTTTAAAAATTAAAATTTATGAGGTACCTACAAAATTAAAATTGTTCCTTCTATTTAAACACAAAACATTTTTCTTTTTACTATAATCTAAGCAAGAAACGTCGAGTGAATTGTGGATTTTCGTCGCAACATCAAAATCCGTCCACATCCTGCCACAGAATCACTAAAGCCGACATTAATTCGAACCGGCATCTGATAACACGGACCATAACAATAAACATTACGCTTAACTGTTTCCTTCTTCTGTATTTGTTGTTTCGATGGTAGAAAAACCTGTGGGTCTCTTTATACAGAAACCAATGGCCCTAAGTCATAAATATAATGAGTTGGTTGTAGATATTAAAAAACAAAAAACATTTATTTCGCCATGACATTAAAATTATTCATTTATTTATTTTATATCAACACATCATTAAATGACCTTGATGTAAGTGAGAATTTGTGGTACGAGTCTAACGCAATAGAAAATGATTTTTAAAAAAGGGCTGTTGAAAAAAGTAACCTTCGTCTCGGACCGAAAAAGTCTCAGAAGAAGACCTTATCAACTTTTCTCGAAGTCATAATGCTTAGCTTCAATTGTACAACAAAAGATAAAGTATATTGTGATATAATGTCAATAATTGTGAATTATGCACAAAATAAATTACATAACTAGTTTTCTTTTTCACCCGTAGCTTAACGCTGCTTTTTTCTGGCTTTAAGATCCTGTGTCTTTATAAACGCACCGATACGACAGTAAAATTGTCCGATTTACTCCGAGTACTAATGGACTCCGAAGATTTTACCTGTGTTTTGGCAAAAAAATGTTATCTGCACGAAGGGAAACATTATGAACGGCTAAGAGAGAGTAATTACTACAGTCAAGATGAGCGATTGGTGGGTCGCAGATGCTGCTCAGATAGGAGTTTCAGGTTATATCTGCAGAACATAAAGTTCATTATACTGTTGTTGATATAAAAGTATCTCGTGCTATCATTAAAAGCTTAGTTACAAATTCTCATTTATCTGTGTTTCTGTTTTATTTTGATTGCGGGAATATTAACAAGTGAAAAAATTGTATTCACATCAACTTTGAAATTACAATACATTTACAAAATGTGAGCAAAACTAATTCTTGTTTCCTATTTGGAACACGAAAGTGTCCGATGTTGTAGATAAATATTGCTGGAAGTTACTTATCTTCTTAATCTAATGCCAAACTGAATTAATCTTCTACCAATAGAATATAGTTAATCTTGTAATGGTTTTAGATATAATTTAAGCGTAATAATATATTTCTTTGTTCACCTCAATATATTTATGGTATTCAGGTTTTGAGTATCACTAAGACGAATGTTGTCTGTCTAGATTTAATGTACATTGCTGTGCTCGGCAATTTATTAGTGAGCTTACATCAACGTAACTAATAAGTATACGTTAAAATGACTGCTTACCGTAAGAATTTCTTTATGAAATTCGATGTAAGTTTTAACAAGCAACTCTTAGTACACAAACACAACTCTGGGTATACATTTTTACATGATAAAGCTAAGTGACATATACTGTAAACGACATAAACTTTCGATGTTCCTTAAGCTGGAGGTAAATATACCGATCGCTCCTCTCGATTCTTCCCCAATGTTCGACAAAGAGAGCAATAAACTCAACTCAATCCAATATGGAGGAACTGGAAATAAAACTCGGATAAAAGTCGAAAATCACATTGGAGCTGTTCGGAGAAAAGCCAGCCTCTGGGGATTAAGATGGGGCTACAGCTGAATTAAAGTAATTTTGAAACACTTTCAATTGAATTTCATCTCTCTTGTTATAAGGATACAATAGACTTTGGCGGAGCAGAGAACGTAACGGTACACTCATTAGAAAAGGATAACCTATTAAATGACTGCGTTGAACAAGGATACAAGAGTATGAGTAATATGTCATTGGTAACCAGTTATGATGGATTGCAATTAGAATTGTTTTATATCGGCATAATAATAAGTAGTTTACTGCAGTGAAAATGAAATGGAAGACAACACAGAGAATATTATAGCATACAAAGTAATAGGTATAACTAATACTGATGCACTTGGTAATATTTACGTTTGTCCTTTTGTTCTTCTACCCATAAAAGACTAATTGAAGAGAAATACTTAAGAATTACAAGTATTATTTCTAGATAATATTTTAGTCACGACATAGCTTTGAGGCATGATATTCTATTTCAGTTGAACTCCAATTAAGAGATGTCTACTTGTGACAAGACAAACTAAAGCTCAAACTTTACTCCACTTTAATATGACTAAATAACGAATAAACGAAATGAATTCGTGTATAAAAGAAAACAATATCGAAAATTAAAATATAACTAACATGTTATGAAATATTAAGAAATAATTTTGTAAAAGTCAAAAGTGAATGTTATCAGATATATCAATAGTAATTTCAACGCGAATATATCGGCAGATAAAATTAAAAGTGTAGTTCGCGATCCAAATTGATGCACGGACTTTACCGAGGATATTCGACGTAATATATCGTCAGCACAAAATGAACAAAATTCTTTACTGTATGACTTTTTTATTATAACACTAGGCTTTCCAATAATTTAATTTTTACAGCCCATGTCGTACATCATTCCGTTGTTGTTCTGTTTGGTTATTTATCGTCTTTAAAAACTAAATGATAATATAACTTGAGTTATTTCCAGAATGTGTTAGAACATATTCTTGAAAACATAATACTTAGTGTCGAGTCATATGAGCGTAAACCCCATTTTAAATTAGGCGGTCCACTAAGAGGCTGATGATGATAAGCTATGCGACAAAAATACAATTTCTCAAAAACTTCTTAAGCAAGGAAAATTCACAAAATGGGTAATAAGGTGAATAATATGATCAGATAATTCACGAACCTCAAGAATTTAAATTGAGAACATTTGGAATATAATGCGAAGATCTCGACGTTTGATACATCAGACGTGTCGAAAGGAAACATCACCCAAAGGAAGCATGTATTGTGGACTGAAACCGTTCAACCATAGCAGTCACGCGGTCATGACGCTAGCTCGTATTTGTTACATATTTTACAATCAATTTTAAACTCTATTGTTAGCGCAATACCGTTGTCTATTGTAACAAGTATCTTTTTCAATGCTACAGTGCTTACTTCTGTAGTGTAAGTGCTAGCAAAGGATTTAAACGTACATTTAAATATTCCATGCGTTCGTTGAGACTTGTTTTATGTTCCTTAATGTGACTCCATAGTTTTGAAGTCGAAACTTTTATAAAAACATTAATATAATAATGAAGTAGTAAGAATATATGTAAGTATAATGGAAACAGTTGGAAATGGCGATAATAATATTGACGCACGTGCAGAAAAAGGCTATAGCAACTGCATAATGTAATTAATCAGTTTCAAAAGATAAAACACATGATCGTAGATTTTGACCTTTGATTACACTTTTAGAGATGTGATGTTTTCTTAAATTTGAATATTTAACAATAACTCTCACTTAAAATAGCACAGCATAATGAAATGAATGCTCGTGAAATCAGAGAAGAAATCAATAGCATGGATAAACAGAAACAAGATCCAGAGATTCAAGCACCATCAATCACAAAGCTAAATTACCGGAGACAAGTAAAAAATACAAAGTAAACATAGCGTAACGTAAAACTTTAACCGAAACTTCGGACAACGCCCGTTTAATTACTCCTACTGTTTGCTACAAATAGATCAATAGCACGAACTGTAAGTAAAAATACATTCTTGGAAATGTTAAGCGTGTTGAAACTGATACTTTAAAATAACATGTATAAGATCTAAATTCAACTGGGATTACTCGTGATGAACTCCATACTACAGCGTGTACATTAACTGGTAAAGTAATTAAAGCTTAAACAGTGTAATACAAATCAGTATTTATTCGCGCGTGCATGAGAACAATCACATGCTTGTTTGACTCCACTAGAAAATATTGCACGGGAACAATTAGGTAATGAAATAATGTTCCGTTTTGTGCATATTTCGGTATCGTATCGAGGTAGGCACTGGATAAGTTAATTTTACCACAAAATATGTTAAATGTACCGTATTTTCAAATAGCTACGACTTGCGCTAGTCAATATTATGTCAAAGCAGTATTCTCAGACTGTTTTCAGATTGGTAGAATTACGCCCAAAGCTTACTTTTCATTCCGCTTGTCAGTAACGTCGTAAGTAGCGTGGACAGAATAGCTACGCGTAACAGGTTAGGTGACAAGAATAAATAGTTGGAATCGACATGTGTCATTAAATAAAAGGTATCCAGTCGTTAGTTCATTTGGCGGGTGAATAACAGTAGCAATATAATTACTGTCACGTGTTTCTGTGTCTGGAACGGAAATGTGTTATCTGTGGCAATACTATTAACAGTGAAACTATAAAGGCCCTGAGGTTGTTTATTGCTAGTCAACATTGAATTGGAATTTAATTTGTCCCTTTAAGTTGTACGCATTACATTGCTCTCCAATTTCGGAGGCGAGATACATATCGCGAATTCTTCGAATCAATATGTGCGCCTCGACATATAAATACTGTATCTTAATAATTAAATACGACTGTTGATGGTTTGTATCAATTACATTCGAATGTATGTGATTAATTTACTTAAGACCACAGCTATAAAACATAACATTCATAAAATGTTACCCGCAAAATTTTATGGTTAAAGCAAAAATTAACTCTATGTTGGTTTTTAGCGATGTATCAAAGCGACAACGTATTTTTATCTTATACTTAGGTATATAAGTACGATATTCCGTAATACCACGCCAATATTACACTACACTTCTCTGCCTTCCCTTTTGGGGATTACAGGCCTAATGTTACGTTTTTAGTACAATCTGCAACAATCGTTTTAAAGTCACATAACTTAATGTAAACTTTTACTGCCACTAATCTGTTGTATCGGAAAACTATCCTATAAACGTAGGGTCAGCAGCCCGTTACGATTTATAGGGATGTTTTGGACACAATGAATTAGATAAGTCTAGAAATTTCGTGCTTGGGATGCTTAGGGTGAAAGTATTTTAATGGGTATTTTGTAAATTTAATCATTTTAAGTTTGTAACTGTTTACAAAATATATGCTACCATTTCCACAACATCCGTATAATTGTTGGCAAAATTGAGTTTCATACGCTTCATTTCATTATGAAGAGATAAAGGATAATGAAATAAAAAGGATAATGACTTAAATGATATTTATTTATAATTAATAGGATCACCACGATCATTAGGTAATATCGAAAAATTTTATAAATTCTTTTATGTTTCATTTCTGGCGGTAGAATATTCCACGCAACTCAGGAAGTTCAAAACCTCATCGTTGCCTAGTTGCTTCGTTGCAGATTATGAGAAATACAAACGATAGCTAAAATTAATAACCAAAAGGAATTGCAACTCACTCGCATAGAACAAAAACCAACAAGAAAATGCTATCAAAATAAATAGTGCTAAAGTCCTAACTTCACCTCACGTTGCGCAACTGCAGAAACCCTTTGCAATCTAAACCATTGGATGCCTCAACATCATCAATGCGAGCTCTATATATGTAGACCACATAAGAAAATAGCTAGCTCTATCAAAAAAGAAAATATATAAAGTACTGTTACTTTTTGTTCGAGTACCTTCTAAAATCACAAAATCTAAGCCCAAGTATTCCGGCTGTTAAACATCTGTTCCGGTCAAACTATTCGGCAAGCGTGGAGCCATTAGACCGCTACAATTTATGGCACCACACGACACTGCTCGGATATGTTGCGAAAATCGTAAACCGTAAAAGCTATAGAAAATCATTAGTAAAAAAATAAAAACAAATATTAGTATTGCTAAGACGAAGTACGTAATCATCTTTAGTGACCTAAAATACATACATACCTACATACGATAAACGCAATGCAAAAATTAGGATAACCACAAAAGGTAAAAAGGTAATAATTTCGGCTGCAAATAATAATTTCTGTGAAATAAGTCAATTGATCACTTTTTTTTTGAGACAGAATGAACATCAACAGAAACATTACCAGATCACCTGGTGTCCGAAGATTACCGTATCCTGACTCTCTTCTTTACCAATACAATTAAACGTAAGGTGCATTTGAAATTATAAGAAATATTAGATATGAAACAAATCTGAAGCCACGCGAAGACAAAATGCAAATGCCTCGTTACTGCATAGTTAATCATTTTAAGCCGAACTACACAATGCAACCATTAACCTAAATAGAATATATAAGAGGCAGCGGTGATGTTTCCACTTTTTGGCCAGAGTGATCTACTGATTTTATTGACCATAGAATAAAGGTATTATACTTAGTCCACTCCTACAAGCCAAGTTCAAGGGTGCTGGCGCTCATTGACGGAGGTTTGTGTCCAATAGTGACTTCAAACAGAATGATAATTATGCGTTACACTGACTTCATATTTATGAAAAAATATAAGAATGTATATAATGACTAATATTATACCTATCAGTATATTATTATTTGTCAATAGATGGTCGTGATTACTGAAAGTCAACAAAAATCACGTAATACGGCAAAACATGGCATTTTTTACATTAGGATTTCGGGGAAAACTTTTCTAACGCTACATTAGTGGAATCGTAGTTTTTCCGATCCCAAAATCACAATTTGTAAGCCCGAATACTACGGCCGTTAAACATCTGTTTCGGTGAAACTATTCGGCGAGTTCGAAGCCGTTACACCGCTAGGATGAAATTTATTGCACCACACAACACTATGACGGGATTCGTAGTAAACACTGGACGATTGTACCTACTTTATTACGCGGTAATTAAAGATCCCATGTCGATAATGCCGCTGGTGAATGTCGAAATAGGGTTTCACAAGTTTCCTTCCATTTCGAAGTGGCTAAGGTAAAGATATAAAGTATAAAAAGAAAAAGGATTTGAACGACATTTATGATTAAATAATATTAACATTTTGATTAAGTATTTGATCGGATGAAACGATGATTTTTTTTTTTGTTTCTAATGAACATTCGAAATTCGATATTCTGCGCATTATTTTACAATTTAAGTTACCCCTCCTTTACGTAACCGTCTTTTTTAAATCGGCATTAAAGATCAATTTTATTACGTAGGTACTAATATTTGTAGTATCTGTATTTAAACTCAATATGTAACAGCAGCAACCGTGCATCAAATAAACTTTATTTGTGGTTATACGTGGGAGTATACCACACTCCTCTGTCTAACCCTCAGGGAATAGAGGCGTGATGTTACGTTTTCTATCTACCTACTGTAATCAATATAATATGTGAATAAGTGTTTGACTCTCTAAAACTTCAAGTGATTTGAACCAACAAAGATATTATGAGCGCTAATTACTATATGAATTACAGATGTAACCGCGAAAGCGATTAGGAGTAAGGACCGAAGCATTCGGTCTTTTAATGTTGTACTTTTGTTTTAATACGGAAAATTGTTTTCGAGTTAATAAGCAATGTTAACAAAAAGTACGTACATACAATAAAATAATAATTATGATTTGTATAGTGTTATAATAAATTTACGAATTATGGTGTATATGTGCATGTAGGCCTATGTATACATTTTGGTATATATACATAAGTGAATTTGAATAGATTTCGTAAGATGTCGATCTCTTTTTGAAAAATCTCTAAAGCACTGCTCATCACCTGAGCCAGGGAGTTAGCGGTCGTTAATATGTATAGAGTGCTTTTAATACTGTTCATCTGGTCACTATTTAGAATCTGAACTAAAATAAATCTAATCCGTGGAGACAAGGTATACAAAACATCCTCCGTTTATTCTTTTGCCCACTTTTGCCCATTATTGTGGTAACCTTTATATACAGCCAACATATTATGTTGCATTGAAGAATCCTCTATTGAGAAATATTCATAGGTATGACCAAAATGTATGCAATGCTTCAGACTCTTAAGCCCATAGCCATACTAAGAACTCCCGTTTCTGGGTAACGTGGGCACACACACAAATACATACATCCATATACACGCACACACATAAACAAAGCTAAATACATCGAGCCACAATCATCAAGAATAGGAGCAGATAACAAAACTCTCCATTGAGATGTCTGTTTGGAATAAAAAATCACTGAAGTTCCACAAACATTCATAAATCCTGTCTACATGGGCTAAAATAGAATTTTATATCCAATTATTCCGCCATAGTTCTCCGTTATCTCCCAAACACCATTAATGTCACACGCTAAAATTCTTCCAACCAAGAAAGTTAGGGGGCGAGCGATAATGCCGGACTCACCCTCATAAAACGAGAGATACGTGTCAGTAATTCATTTTATGCACCATAAAATACTCGAAGATACAACAATACAGCGATAAAATTTAAATCTGTCTATACTTGAACACGAGATATATTATTATCCTCTTGCAATAGAGCCTTGCTCTTACCAACGATCAAGTTGAATTGTTTATCGGCACGCTTCAGTTCTTTCATACTTTAGAATGCCTTAAAAAATTTTAATATATCACTGAGAATGATCTCCTTTCGTATCATAAATGCAATCTTTACAATTTTATTGTAATGCAAACGTAACATCGCGCCTAAAACCCTTGAAGGGATTGGTACAGGAGTATAACTCATTGAGAGTGTTTCACCAGTTTCGCTTACGGTCTACTATGAAATAGGTGGTGAGATTATTTATTATTGTAATGTATGTAATATATTATATGTAGTACATAACATTTGTCAATTATTAGTAATTTTAGTATTATACATTTCGTGTCTATCTATGTATACGGCTAAATTATATACCAGCGTAACACATGTATGTCCGACGAGCATACAAAAGTACGTAATACGTAAATGAAATACACTAAGACCAGCTCTGATTGTGAGATTTATGATTATGTAAGCATCTATGGATCAAAGATTGGTTTAAAATCTTCGTACGGAGAAGAATGTTTGTTTAGCAATATTCCAAAGTAATATTCGTTTTAATAATTTCAATATCGAGTAAAATGGCAACTCCACTCGAAAGAAATAATCGTATAAATGAAATACATACAATATTTAAACATTGAGTAAAATGGCAAGTCTACTCGTGTCTAGGAAAACAGCAATGCGCCAGCAAACAAACCACAAACGAATACCATTGTATCTGAAGCCTGCTCTGCTCTATAAGAGCAATTAGGTCTATTTACAGTCTTCATCGTAGTCGAGGAAACAGTTCCAAGCCCTCAATTTATATTCACTGCACTACTAACGTGCACTGTAAGGAACATATGACATTAAAATGTCAGCATCTCAATCAAAAGCAGAATATACCGACATGCACGATTTGCTTAATTATGTTGTAAAGTGAAAACTGTTTTGTAATACAAATTTTAAATTTAAGGCATTAAATGCACTAGGTCTCCTAAAAAAGTAGATTGGGAGCACCGAATTCCAATCATTTCTGTCCTTCCAGGCCTAACCTTTCTACTTACATCAATCTCTTCATACATCTCTAAAGACAGCTTAAACAATATTTATAATTCTCTTTACAACATCGACAAAGATGTAACCACAATGACATGTTATAACAAAGTTTAATTTCAGTAATTGCTTGGGCAGTCATTTTAATAGCTGACGATGCAGTTCTTGAATCAAATAAAAACGTCATTAATATTAAACCATTTTAAAACGATTACAGTGTCACAGATGAGAGTTCATTGCACTAAATTTAAACGACTTTGTAAATGACACAAATGAATATTAGGAGAAGAAGCTAGCCTATTGTATAAAATTACAGCAAGGTTTAAAGTGTTTTTAGCAGAAACGTATGTTCATGCCGGTAATCCCCGAAGGGATAGACAGAGGAGTGTAGTAAATTCCCACGGTTCAACAAATTGTCATCAAAATTTCGAGAAAGTATTGAAACATATAAATTGAACCACAAAAATAAATCACAAGGACTGAAATTCATGAAACACGCCACAGGTTATGGCAGACCGTTTCTAACGAACAGCCCGGCGGCAACAACCTGATCGTGACAGGTAAAATGGACCAAACCGAATATTCCCATCTCGATATAGGTACATTGCTTGGAATAACACATTTTTTAAAACAATTATAAAAACCGCTGGTTTTCATTTTCTACCTTGGATTCTAATTTTCTGTGGAAACTTTCCTCCTACTATTTATTAGGCATTTCTTCTATTCCAAACGAATTCTCTGGGAAACTGTTGCTGATTCAAGCAAGGCCGCATTACTTTCCGCCAACCCGTAAATGGAAGAATGTCGTAGCTTAAATGTTACGCCACAGAAAACACGTAAAAAGAATATCCATTCCTTAGTCGTGACTATTATAATGCTTTCAAATTTTTTCATACCGAAAGAACGTTGCTAAGACACGATAACGTGAAAATTCAAAGTTATGAAGGCAAAGGAATAATTCCTAAGAAAAGTCCACACCGAGTACAAGAATAGAGAACAAAATTGAATCTCGATATAATATATCGTGTCTTTACCAAAACACGTATAACAGCTGAACCAATCATGCGTATCAGTGATGCTCGACGATGGAAACAAACCTTGGCAATACAACTAGTTGCCGATGGAACGCATGCAATTTTCAACCGTATATCAATCAACAACAGTATGAAATTCGCTTTAAGGTACTTATGTACGTGGTGTGAACGATGTCACTTGTTTCCCATTTCAGTCACAGATTGTTTCGGTACGTCACGCGATTGTAGCCTTTATTGTGGCGTTGTAAAGTACAATAATAGAGTGGAGTGTATAACAATTAAAATAATTAACTTCCATTAATAACAAGCCAGCAGTATAATCTCGGGCACGGCGTAAAGTGTAATTATTTTGTTACATAATTAAAAATTGACATAATTACTTTGAAAACGTCACATATATTGTCAGCTTTTATAAATTGATTCAGTTAATTAAATTTAACATAAATTGAGAGCAGTTATTATAAATTGAAAGCGCAGATTTTCTTATTTACGACCCAAGAAACAAAACGAAGTTCAGTATTCTTTTAAGACAAGTAAATGGAGTGCAAGGTTTTTTTTTCACAACTTAATATTATATTTTTGACTTACAACATTGACTTACAACATTGACTTACCAAAACTACCACCGTAGATATAAACAGCCAACGTGAGTCTAAAGTCTGCATTGACAAACATTCTAACGGAGACCCGATATTTAGACTACCCTTATACTGAATAAAGCTTTAATCCAACCCAAC
>DWMF01000409.1:0-14986 GCA_018244815.1 Parelbella polyzona | reverse complement strand
ATTTTTAAAGGATTACCACATACGAATGTGAACAGGACCGCTATCGAAGCCGTGTCTGACATAATATAATATTATTAAAATTTATAAGAATTAGATCAATTAAGCCCAAACTCTAATGAAAACCGCGCCATTTCATATAAAGAATTTGTAACAGTTAAGGTTAACGAGCGGCTTGTCGTATCCAATTTGAAACGATACTACCATTACTGAGTCTACCTCAATGTTGACTTTCGCCAACCTCACGTCCGCGATACCTACTACCCAAGTGGAATATTAAGCATGTCGGATGAACAGATTTGTGCCTTAATACACAATGACCTAGTTTCGAAAAGCTTTGCAAGGATTGGCTATGAATATTTAATTTGATTTGGTCTTTGTTTACCGGGTTCTTACAAAAAAACCTAACCCTACTTCAAGTACAGTAATGCTGTAACGCTTGCTCGGTTATGCACTATGGTATATGTATAAGAAACATTTAGAAGATAATCGTGAAACCAAAATTCTTTATGTAGTAGTACAACAATTGGATCGGAGCATCCTCAAAGCTGGAAAATTTCTGGAAACTACTGCGTTTCGATCTGGATTAGTAGTTGAATGCGATAGTAATCAACCTGTCTGTTAGCTTTTAAGCCGCTCAGAAGCCTTCCAAAAGGTTCCACGACTTTTATGTGACGACAACGAGCGAGACGACTACTTAATGAGTACCTACCTTGGAACACAAACTCTAGTCAAAGTTTCAACAGTCCTTTTAAAATTTTGAGGTACTAATTCACTACATGTAAATTATGTAGGTATACTATATATGTATGTCATTTGTGTTCAGTAGCTATAAAACTGCTACGAAGAATATACAGATGTATATGTATATAAACAAAAGTGTTAGTATTACAAATATAAACTTTTGCACTGTCAATTTGTATGATAAAATTTAATCAATCCTTAAAACTTAAAAGCAATAAATTAACATTAAATAAATACATGTCAATTATTTTCAACAGATTTATAAAGGTATGGAATGTACATTATATTCCTCTGAAAACCTCTGCACTGTCCAGTAGGATTATAAAATTTTGGTAAAATTTAAAACCATCGAATTAGCAGATTCTACACATGTAATTTATTTTCAATAGATTCAATACGTAATGGAACGTACAATCATGAAACAAAAGTGTAAGTAAATTGTTACAAACAAACCTTTCCGCTGTCATAAAATTTAATCACTTTTGTAGAATTTACGACTATTTTAGTATTCATTTTATTGTCAAGACTGTTCGATCTGTCATAAAGTGTTTTAACCGCGTCTAACAGTTTTGTGAAAAATACTTACAATTGTTACGTGAGTTTATTAGTGATGTATCACATACATGTGTGGGTACATCGTATTTATTCGTTAACGTTAATGTTCGAAAGTCGAAAGTAAATTTTTAGCGTTTATTTTTAATTTCGTTTGTGATGGATATTCATTATTTCAGTAATTAATAACGTTCCAGAACTGATGGACAGCGGTTTAATCGACTTGTTCGCGAGGTTGACTAAAATAATGTTAGTTTTTTCTGCTAATTAATTAAAAGTGGTGTATTCTTATGTGACGCACGTTATGTATGTAAAGTTTCTAAGAAAGTAGTCTTATCTCTATGTCATATAACTTAAATAAAAACATTAAAATTAACCAATAATGTAAACGTACCTGTACGCCTGTATGTGCCCGAAGACGTAGACAGAGGAGTGTTGTACACTCCTACGATTTATGTGTTAAGTTTACGTCTCATTATGCTATAGGGGGTGAGCCTATTGCTAGGCTCCGAGCACAAACCTAAACCCCGAGATACTACTAGTACTCAGTAGCAGTCGACTTAGGATTCGAACCTAAGACCTCTCGGTCATCAGTCGCGCTCGCAACCAACGAGGCAGGCATGTATCAAACATTCTCTGTGTAAGGTGGAAAGCAGGCATAGACACCAAATCCAGGGCAGCTATTATAGGTGCTGAGATGAACTCATAGTAGATGATGGTCAACTTTGAGTACAGTTGTGATCTAAAACCTATGGATTTACCTAATCTATGGATTTACCTGTAATGATCTAGTGTGTAAGTGTCTACACGGGTAGTAAAATGGCGCATAAGTAGAGTTAGTTTAACGTAGGCACATACCTACTTGCAATTGTACAATCGTGAGACTTGAAGACGTATACTTATAATTCAGTACTCACTTTAATCTTGCGCATTAAATGCTTAGAGAAAGTTTGTTACCTTTTACGGAGTCATAAAATTAACATAAATGTCCCAAATAATGGCTTCGAAACATACAGGAACGTTTTCTAAAGTCCATTTCTAATTAATAGTTGAACTAGTGGTGGAAATTAACTGTTTACAATGCTATTTAGGATTTCTTGAAGCAAAGATCCATACAATTCGAATTCAAAACAGTTATTTCAATGTATCCAATACGTAGATACGAGTACTTTTGAATTTGGAACTTAGCTTTTTTATTTAAGATTAGACTGAGGCCGAATTCCGATAGGAATTAATAATATGTTCTAATTTTTTAAGTATATTTTGTAGCCGTCCTAATTATCAGCTCTTGGCTTATGCAAATAAATCCTTAAAAGTCAATGATTACTTAATCCTCTTAATTTTTTTAACAAATAGGTATAAGCCAAATTTTTATACCTCGTGAGAGAAAACAAATTCATGAAATAGCTATTGGATTACTTACGCTCAATGTAATGTGCCCAATATCTCCATCTTTACATCCTTCTTTGCCCAACCCGTAAGGGACCTGGTGTGAAGATATGAATGTATGTACGCTTAATGTATCTTATCCACCCGACTCCGTCTCGGAGTTGATTTGTAGTAGGTACATTTGCTTAAAGTATTTTTTACATTTGTTTTTTTTTTCTATTACTGGCTTTTGTACTACTACGAACTGTTTTGTACATTGAGATTTTGCGCCATTTTGGATCGAGTTTCCTTGACGTCACTATAGTTTTTGTCTATCGTTTTTTTTAACTGAAGGCTAATAATATAAACAAGTCCTACTTATTATACACTTATCTACCGAATTTATCAAACAGTGTATTAGTATGTTTTACCACGTGCAAGTCTGTGCTAGGTCCGAAATGTGAATGATGCTCTGGGGTCTACCTCAGACCGTCATCCTGAGTCGTAATTACTAAGACATACGAAGAGTTTAGCTAACTAATTTCTGCTGCAAATTGCTAAAGAGTGCAATTTTCTGTCGGCGTCTAGGTTTTCTTATAATTGTGGTACAACTCGGAATTATTCAAGGCAAGTGCACAGGTACTTTCTAAGCCAGCGTGCTACATTCTAAGTTGAGCCTCACTTAGGTCAGGTGAGATCTTAGCCAAAAGTGTATATTTATTAAATTAAAATAATAACATTGTTACATAATGTGATGCTTGGTTGCGTAAATAAAGGATTTTGAATAAATTTTTGGATTGTTTAGTAAACCGAAGGAATCTCATTATAATTCATATTCCAACAGTGGAACGATAAAAGAGGTTAATATTATATATTTTTTTTATATTCTTCTATGTAATCGTATAAAAATCACGAAGATTTAAGGCTTCACGAATATTATTTATACAGAAATTATAGGGTAAGAAAGTGCTATTGCAATTAGTATGACCATTTATATTCCATAAACCTTCAATAGCGTATACGCTATACTCAAATTGAGCTATCAAAAACCTTCATCCATTCAACAATGCTTTTTCCCATCCGCTGACTAATTGGCAGTTTCTTTCGTGAAGAAATTGTTCGAACGCTCTTATAATTAGTTGTACCGCTTCAGATGAATTAAACATCTAGCGATGAATCGACTTCGTTAAGCGCAGTGAAGTTACTTGTAGTCGAGTGGATAAAGTGGACACGGGACAGGTTGCTGTTATAGGTACAATCGTGAGATTCGAGGTGTATTATACATGTTGGTGCATTACGTCTTGTTGAATTATATTCACCTTTAATGTTGCCTTGTAAGGGAAAAGGAATCTTATTTTGAAATTGTTAGATGTGAATGCGTTAGATTTCTGTTCGATCTTGCGTGCTTTATTACTTTATACCATATAGTTAAAATTGACGAAAAATCTGTTGAAGCAAATGTATGCAATATACATTAAAATAGGATATTTACACTTGGTTGTGAGATAGATTGCGTGTAATTTTGTAAATTAGACCCACAACAATTAGTCTTCTTATGTCATTATCATCAACTCTTTAGTTATTCAGTTGTCGGGCGTGGGTCTCTTTTTACATTGTAAAGGGTTAGGTAAGCTATATACTTTCACTGGCCAAGTAATGTTGGCGGATTTCATACATCTGTATAACACCCGTAATTTTTTTATTTAGAAGTGTCAAACCAGTGACCTGTATTAAAATTAATGTCAAATTGACGTCCAATTTCGCCCACTTCATATCACTTGAAAACGTGATAAAGGATAATTCAAAAGTATGAGCAAACCGCTTCGGTTGTTTTTGAAAAAAATGTAAACACTGCTTGATGTAGGTATCGCATATTAAGTTTGACATTCAAAAGTCGGACGAAAACAGTGGCTTTTAAGAAATTCGTTTTGCCATCATTAACATTTTGTGGGTAGAGTAATGATTCAGATAAGTCAACACAATTAATTCATATTATATAATCGATTTAATAACGGAGAACTTTAATACAAGTACTAGTTCCCCGCTATTATGATAACTGCATAATCGCTATACAGTTAAGACCATCTATACTACAATTAATAGCGCCGTATTATCTCTAGCAACTGTTAAAGGTCTCTCAAATTAATTACGAAACATTATTAACAGTAACCGTCGGGCGACTTAATGGGCGGTTGTAAGTTCCATGTTGTTCATAAAACGGAGCGTCGAGGCTCGCTACAGGTTTAAATTATGCAGTCGTGAGCTCGTGGGACGCTCAGTGCTCCGACGAAATGCGATACGATGTTTTGTGGTTGAACGTAACATTTTGACAGATGCTCGAGTACTATCAACTTTCTACATGTTTATGTGATAATACAAAAAGTAAAGTCACGTGTCAAAAAGAAATTGTTTAACAACCGAATAGATTTACACATTTTGAAACGGTTGGACGGGAGTGGAAGAAAGAAAGCGTATTCCTGATACGGGATTTGAGCAATTCCAGACTTAATAATATTTGATTCGTAACATCTAAAAAGTGACGAAAAAATACTTTAAAGATAGTTTTTACACGAGTTTTTGTTTTGAATATCTAACTCTGCAGCTCTTCTCTAACAGTTACGTAATATAAGGCGCTACAGATAGACATAGGTCTCACCTTCAAGTATAAGAAGATTGAAATTTATTATTATTACACATTTACAACACTGATGGATGACACCGCCTGGAAAACTGATGGTTAAGGGCTAACAAGTAACTTGGCAGTAATTAAATTGCCGTGTCGACAAGTCAACTATAAATACAGAAACGTCAATGCCAGCTTACCGCTAACCGTCACCCAGCATCAAGCGTACCATTAAATCAGATTGTACTCAAACGAGCTTTTTGAGAGAATTTTTAAAAAAAGCATTGTCTAATTGGGTCCGGCTTTGGTTAACTTTGCTAATAATTTGCGACTTCATATCGTGTCCGAGCTTTATGCACCCAAATACCTAATTACTAAAAGTCAATATCAAAATTTTGACATGTTTGGTATTTAAAATAGGTACTCTACGTAGTAATTATGCTCAAAGTCATCTTTACAAGCATAATTAATAACTTAGGTAATAGAGCTTTATAAACTAGAAAGTGTGGACATTATCTACTATAGCGGTGCATCAGACGTGTTTATTTGCTAGTGCGTTGGCAACACCGCATAGTCAATATTTACATGAAAGCTCGTGCACATAATAGTTACCTACATTGCAATTCATTGTATTGTATTACTCGCCCATTCATTCAATGGACATAGTCCAATGTTCGTATTTGTGGCACTGTCAATAAATAGAAATTGTTCCACATGAATATTAAGCTTAAGTTAAATTATTTAACTTTCTTTCGTTAAAAGTTATGTCATATATTTTTCATTATAAGTCATAGATTTTGAATATCACATGTGCCAGAAGTTCTATCTGATGTGAGTTACAATAAACTTGGTATTTTGTTTGTTAAAGTAAGCGTCTTTTTCTTGTACTCTATACCTAAAAGGTCAACCAAATCTTAGAAAAAATAATAATAACAGTATACTCCTTACTAACTCATTGACCAGAATCATTCGGTTTTATGATTCTAAATAATTTGTTCCCGTAATATTTTGGCAATAAATGAGATCATCTATTAGAAAACTAATGAGCTTCTCGTATATTAATCATTTACTAGTGGTCCAGTAGCGATCGAAATTCGATCGCAAATCATGAAAAAATCAGTTTGAGCGTTGTCTAGGTTTTAATGTCAAAGACTACGCTTATATAAATCTTTCATCCGTACTACTTATTGACAACAAGCAATAAGTTTACGTCAATGTGAAGAATACCTGATAAAATATTTAATAAGAAATGAATATTGGCTGTACTTATGTACATACATTTTAATTTGGGATATATCCAACAGTACACGCCGCTACGCGGACCTGGTGAAAGCAAGCTATCTTAGTTTGCTTAAATCATAATGCACAAGTGAAATATTTATTTTTCTCGCTGTCAGATCCAATAACAGCTGAATAGATTACTTAATATTACGTACAGGGGATATGTAATTTAATACGTTAACGAATGGTTAGCATTATTGCGTTCAGAAATATTTTTCTTATTTTTTTTTATATTGTATCTGACTGCGTTAGAATTTTTTGGTGAATGATCTTGTGTCGGCCAATTCCCATTGGTCGTAACAAATGTCTTGTAATAAATTTCACAGGGAACTTTTCTGGAGAGCAATGACCTATCGTATTCTAGATAAATCGTCGTGTGTAGAATAAAGGTATGCCAGGATCTTCGTCTATTGCAGGTAGTCTGAATTTACTCACCTTACTTTTCAATTATGACCTTGCGTCCTGTTTCAGTCATCAAATCGTTCGGACGGTTTCTGATCGTTTCGAATTATCTAGCTCTTTGAAAGGTGCTTTAGGTACCCAGTGAGGGCATTTCTAAATTATCATATTCTAAGGGCCTTAAAAATTATGGTCAGTGCTAGTGATAACAATATATTCTTACCCAAATATATATTATTCAAGTACCTTATTTTGTACTCATGTCGAAAGCCGCACGATAATAGAACCAAATTCAGTACCTGTAACAGAATAAAATATTATAAATTAAAGAGCTTCGTTTATTGGTCGCCAGTCAATAAGAGACCGTGTATCGTTATTTGTATTGAGCGCGCAGAACACGACAAGACACTAACTAGCAAAAGACTTACAAATAAATTTGTACGAGCGACCGTAAATCTTCAATGTGTCGATTCGAGATCTACTTGAGTTATAGCCCTCTCTGGGCGTAGTCTCGAACACGTTCCCGCACAACTTTCTTCACCGTTTTAGGCATTGGCCGTAGACCTATAGCGGCCACAATCGAATCGTTTATTTAGTGCCACTTTGCATGATCAATACCTAAAGTTGTGCATGCAACTTTGGCGAAAGGGACTAGGTTGTTACTTTGCGTCATACATTTCTGAATCTGCTAAAGAAATGGAAAGTTTTCTGTGGCGATCATAACGTGACATACGTGAGTGCGATTTCAACAGGTTCATGTGTGACGTTACGAGGTCGTAAATGCGAAATTACAGCACAATGACCAGGGTTATTGTAATATATGCACTCGTTATGCGTAGCACCTGCGGTTTCTTTTTCGTTTTATTCAGTTCGCCCATAATTATATTGACTTAAGAAATAAAAGGTAGGAAGTGGTACCTTAAAATTAAAACTCGGAGTGGGTTCTTCGGAAAAATACTGTTATTTCATTTTTATAATCTGAAGTCATTTTTGCATAAAAGCATTGAATGTCCTGGCTTATTAGCTTTTCTACTTAAAATTGGTTCTTTAAGATTACGTTACATCATAAAATACTTTGGTTTTGTTACACAACTCTGTTCTTCCTTTTGTTTTATACTCTTCATTCCTTCCGTGTTATTTGTTTGAACATTTGAGCGTACGGGCCTGCATATAATTTAACGACTTTAAAATCTAGGCATAGTAATACATAACTTTATTCTCGTGAAATATCAGCATCATTGATTGAGAATCATTTTAAAGAAAAACTTCAACTGTAGGTACATGTTATATGTTTCTTTCGTTTACAATGTGTGCGGTTATTCCGTTTACAGTGCTTCGTATAGAATAGTGACAAGTGAACGTAACGCACAGCTGTCCGTTTAGGCATGTAAGGAGAATCTCCAAATAGATATGTATTAATCGGATTTGCGTAACAAGACGATGCGCTGTTGAGGCATAACACCTCATATGCATGCGCATTACGAAATATCATGGCATACCTTTTATGGTTGGTTCAGTAGTCCATATATAGAACACCTTTCGTCTCACGTTTGTCATCGTTGTGTCAATAGTCTCACAATCAGTGTTTTAGTAAATATGATGGAATTTTAAACTCGCTTCAGAAGTAATTTAAACTGGCTAGGACGTACAAGTTCGATTCGAGTTAAAGGTTTTACATTACTACTACTATCTTAGCAGTCAATCTTTGATTATGATAGCTATCATAATCAAAGATTGACTGCTTCGTTGGTCGAGTGGTTGCAAGGGCGAATACCGAACGAGAAGTCCTGGGTTCAAATCCCGGGTAAGGAATCATTGGATTTTTCCTATTAAAGTTTTTAGTGTTTTGTAGTGATTCGGAATCTGGATCTGTGCCCGGTGTATGGCAATAGGCTCAGCACCTATTCCATGGCCCATAAATGTTACTGGTGAAACATGGGGGTGTACTACACTCCTCTGCCTGCCCCTAAAGGGATTACAGGCGTGATGTTACGTTTTGATCTAGGACTTCATTAGTTATAATACATTAATATTAAGCTCGAAAAACATAAATACCTATGGCAGAAACTGCAAAATCTTCTCTTTCAGTCGCCACGAAACGCATACATCCATGTAAAGGGTAATTTCATAACTGACCCGAAACTGTCACAGTCCCTGTAACTTGAAAGATCTGTTTGATGAAAGCCGACGGTCCTCGTAATATCGAGCTTCCGAGAACTACGTAAGTATATCTCGAACGATTTATGCCGCTACCGGAACACGTCTTGGAGACACTTCATCTACTCTCTACACGGTAACGATGACATAATTTATCGGCAGCAAGGCAACTTTACTAACTGGAAAATACATACATTTACCCGTATGTTGCATATGCATCGGCAATTATTGGTTACCTTTCTCAAGCGGTAAATTGGTATCGCTAATTTAGAAGTGATTAAGGTTAGAGCAAATTTACAGTTACCGCCTTTTATATTTGTTTGATTTAATATTCGCTTGTTTGTTTTGATGTATCCGAACTTGTTTCTTTTAATGTATTTGTATATTTAAAAATTTTACCTGGAAACTATACAGACGGACCACTTGATAGTAAGTGATCACTGTCTTTTACGGAAATGTGAGACACCAGCGGAGTCGCTAATGCATTGCTGGCATTAAAAAAAAGTCGTTTTTACCTCCTTGATAAAATCCATCTCATATCTAAATTGGTATGTTTTTTGTAAAGATTTTATTTTGCGCTGTAGCTTTCTGTTTACTTTCTTTCTGTTTACTGTTTCTGTTTAGTTCGTTATAAATTTTAAATTACCACACAAAAGATTGTTGTTGAATCACCTTTGCCCACATCCAGGAACTCTTATCTGTAGTTCATCTATTGATTGGTTAACAACATGGTTTATGTATTATATCTATGCGACATTGGATTTCTTCATATTGCTTCACATGTTATGATAATGAACACAAGAATCAATGTAACGTCTATCCCACAGTGCGCGGGTTTCGCTCCGTAATTTGCGTATAATGGCATTTCGTTACGCTTGCAACAAACGATCGGTCTTATGGCGCCCAATAATTGTATAACATTTCAATCCCTTTGGTATTCGTAGTGGGTGTCATTGAAGGTCCCTCTCTTGATGGTACAATTTTGAACAATGTATCCAGATTTAACAGGTTCGCCATTAACATATTACATATATAACTTAGATTCTATATTAATATCTTGTTATTCTATTATTGGAAACTGATCTCATAAAATGATACGATAAAGCGATCAATAATGAGCTCTATTCTAAAATAGACAATCATTAAATAATCACACAACGAAAACACAACAATCAATTGTAAGACAATATCTATATGTTCTGATCAAAGTCGTGATACGCGTATAATAAATACCATTTCCCATGATGATACAAGTATTGTGTAACAATGTCCCAACCCCAGCGGAGTCGATACAAGCGGTGGGTGTCGGATTACGAAGCCAGCTATCTTCCATCGTAGCACCTGTTCTCGAACAATGGTTAGTTCACTTTCCCTGTGCAAGCTCGTTAACATTTTCGAATATCGAACGTCAGTCGAGTCGTGACCTAATGTGCTCGCGGCTCCCTTTCGACCGTCACGAAGAAAATGATACCGATAACGAGTTAAAACCAATTCGCAGACGCAATGAATGTTCAGGATAATAGAAGCCATTTATATTTCCTATTGGATAATATTTAGCGTTATCTGTTTTGTTTGTTGTTTCCATAAAGATCATTAATCTAAATGATCTTTAGATACCTAAATGGTTGTTAGATGTGGTTTGGTTGATACCAATAGATGGTATATTAAGGACGACGAGTTGCAAGATTTATTTTATTTCTATGTTGACTAAAGTTGTGTTTGTTATTGTTATGATATAATTGTGTTCAATATTATTTGAAATATTATGTATTTCTACGTATCAATTATGTGTGCTGAAGAAGTTGGTTCCAACTTAAGAGTACGATCGGGACAATTACCAAGTGAAAATGACGCAACCAACCTGTTATATAAATATGACACATTATTTTAATTAAGGAAATAATTTCTTGCCCAAAAACCAATAAGTGTCGTTAGTTATCTTCGATGCACTCAATTGATTGTCTTTAATGCGTCAATTGAACGTCATTGAGGGTAAAGGGTGAGGGATTTAACCTAGTACCTGCATGTAATAAGAGCAACATTTTATCAGCAGGTCGCAATCACTCTTTCGCAAGATCTTGCCCATAAACACTTGTAAAGAACTGTTAACCTTTAAAGGCCGCGCCGTTAATATTATTAATAAATGATAAATTATTAGAACCGTTCGTACGAATCGTTTGAACAAAAGGACCGTGCGAACGACTGCCAAATACCACGGCTGAGAAAGCCTTCGGTACATTTTCTTCCGGTGATTCATGTTTTATTTGCGTTTAGATGTCTTTCAATATTTCCTAATGATGACTAAGTATATGGAACTCCTTTTTATCGAAAATAAGCCGTTAAGTTTATCGCCTCTATGTATACCGGAAATATAAATTATCACTTTTTCCATAACTGTTTTTTTCTTCCAATGTTAAATCCGCCTATCGTGCCCCAAGTTGTTTCTATACAAGTAGAAAATCTTCTACCATAATGGCACACAATTATAGAACATTCCAATTATGGTAAAATTGGGGTTAGCATTTTTGGAGGCTTTGTTGAGAATATTGAACCAATGTCGGGACACGCTTAATGTTAGGTGATACGACATTCAACGGTTCATCTCATATATTAGATATATGGGTAGGTATACCTCAGGTCGGTGTGTCATAAAAATTTTATAATTATTCTTGCTATAAAAGTATGACATGTATTATTACCGGTTAATTAGTATCATTCTATTATTAATAAGGCCTTGAAATTCAATAAGTAGCTCCTTGCAGTGTTTTTACACGGTTTGTATTCTGTTACAGTACATGCAAACACGTCGTCATTGTGTGATTTAGACACTTCGACCTGTCATGTCGGTAATACAATAACTTGAAACCAATATTTGATTGTTTCGAATGCAATCAATATTTTTGTCTGAAGCCGAAATTAAGACACGTTGGTAAACAAGCAATTCGTTATTATTTCTTAGCGCTCAGAATTTTTTGTATATTTCTAGCAGTCACAGATGTCAACACTGACTCAGTACATAATGCACTTACGTATGAATTAGTGAAGACTCCTATAATACTTATATGACGCATTCAGTTCTGCAAAATTGTATATCAGTTTGCGAAGAATTCTCTTAGTTTAATGTTATATAGCGCTTGTAGCTCTGAGGTGGTTGCAGATTGCAATATCTGGCAAATTAAGAAATACTGGGCGCGGTCGGCACTTGGATGACCGCTATTAGGAAATTACCACGATCGTTATTATGCTTCGAAGGTCACGATAGGAGGTCGGCCACAGTTGTAAACATTAACATTCATAAATCTTTTTAGGAAGTTTAAAAAGCGGTTTAAAAACATCCGACAGTTGGGTGTGCTAGCTATACCTTCGAGAATTTGTACTGAACCAGTATGATTGTATAGGTCCAGGCCTTCCGTAGCTGCAGCGAAGTCACATGTAAAATAGATTGCAACCATACATATTATTATGTACTATACTCACGTGTCTACTCTAGGGTATTACAAACACTTACAAAAGGTATCAAAAAATCAATAATCATAAAGCCAGTACAGACTACAATATTCATTTATTATATATATATAAATACAGATATGACCTACTCGTACTTAAAATTTGAAGAACGGATAAGAGTTTTATTTTATTAACAAAAATACATCATATTGATCGTTTAGAATAAAACGGTCGCTAAGGAAATTAACGTTGGTGTATGTTTACGCGATAAAACAAAAAGCCATTGGTATTTTCAAAGATAATATTCAGAATTGTAACAGTTAATTGATTAAAAACCAGATTCTTTTAATTAAGTTAAATTTAATTTACTTAATTGCGAAATCATCAATAAAATTTCACAAATAATAGTCAAACTTCAGAAATCATAAGGTTGCATTACCACTTAGAAATTAGAATTGATTTTAAATAAGTACAGTATTTTTTTTATATAAGTCTAGTTTCATTAATAGTTTTTTTGTACATTGGACGATTCAGTAACATAACAAATAGTTCAATGTATATCGAGGAAATATAAAATATTGTTGTCATGTCATTAGATGTCTACGAATATGGCTTCATTCGCTATGAGCAATATGATAGCGTGCCACATGCCACCTCTGCAAGGGTCACGCGACGGAATTAGCCGAGCCATCTGTTACGAGCAGCTACGCTTCTTATAAACAATATAAATATCAGCAAACTATCTTTTTAAAGCGTATTTATATATACATTTTTCCGATTGCAGGTTATTCTGTTTGCTTTGCTCTTGATGAGAAATGCTCTTTATTTCATTTTTTCGTCTTGCTGTTAGAATCTTAATGTTTGAATGTAGAACGGTTTTCCAAATTACAAATTAAACAGAGACTAAGTTATGGTAATGATTTGATAATTTGATACATATGTATAAGTTTTTTATTATATGTACATACATAATTTTATAACCAAATTTAGAATAAACGCTTATACCTACGTGCCACATAGATATTTTCATATTTGAGAATCAGACCCACAATTCACAATTCAGCAGCCCACTAAATACATATTGGTATATAAATTCTACATCATTCATTACATAAATCTGTAGTGAAAAAATGTCGCAATTTCATATCCAGTCCTTTTACCGGTTACGTTACAAAATTAATGAACTTACATTTCCGGACTGATATCACAAATGACTTATGGCGATATCGGCATAGCGTTGGTCGGTATTTGCCAAATACCAAAGATAAAAAAGTGGTACGATATTGTCAGGTTCCAATGAGATTGGCCGTCTTTAATTTAATTACAGTCAGGTTAGAAAAAGTTACCGTCGATAAGGTACAATGTTATAAGGTAACTTATCGTAACGTTAAGTTACTTCGTACTTCGTAACGTAACTTCCTGAAATTCCCGAGGGTGTAGGCAGAGGAGTGTAGTACACTTCCACGTTCCACCAGTTTATGTTCCACAATGGAATAGGTGACTACTAATAGAATAGGCTACTACTAGAAATTTCTATTAGAAAAAAAAGTTGTTAAAAATTCAATAGTAATCCACTCAGGAATCGAGTCCAGGACCTTTCAATCAGCAGTTGCGCTTTATAAGTACTCGAGGCAGTCGAACAACATATGAAGAAAATAATTCTTGGGTATATTTTAATCAATGGGATTGAATAATTGCCCAACATTATAAGACCTAAAATTCATTACTTGGACATATATAAAATTCTGGAAGGTTTTAGCGGAGCGCATTCACCAAGTGCTATTATATCATCAAGGGAGAATTAAATAAATTTTTGAGGCAACTACTGGCCGTAGAACACCAGAACGGAACTGGATATTTGCATGTTCTAGGGAACGTTTAATCCAACCTATTATGATTGTCAATAACTTTGTCCTTTGTACTATCATTAAGGAAAACAGACTAATACGAACATTCTCATTATTAGCAGTTAATTACCAAAAATATTACCGAACAATCGGATCTAATGCAATGTTTTTGCCCTTTCTATCAATCCTGTAGCGATACCCTACGATATAACGACAATATATATAGTTTTTTGCTCCAACTACATAAGAGTTCATGTATTTAACAGAGTACTTATCCTGACCATCTACCCGTTTAATTGTCCTCAAAGAAGTGTTTAGCGGCGGATGACACAATAGAGGACGAGTGGTCGGCCTTGCCGCAACCAGACTGCCTGTCTTTCAGAACAAGTCTGTCGAGCTCGTCAAGCTTACACTATATTTAAAACGTATATATGTATGTATGCACAATACCTTTATTTGTAAGGAAGTGAATGGCGCAGAAAAAAATGTAATGGACTGAAATGAAAGTGGGACAAAGAATTATTTTCAATTCTCATTTGGTGATATACAATTTTTGGGTATGGGTATAGGA
>DWMF01000408.1:0-14994 GCA_018244815.1 Parelbella polyzona | reverse complement strand
GCCTATTGCCATACACTCGCTTCAAATGCAACCTCCGAGCTACTCTCTCTAGATATTTTAAGTTAAAAAACCTAATAGTACTCGACTCGGTAATCAAATCCAGGACCTCTTGATCAGCAGTCATGGTTGCATTCACTCGACCACCGAGGCAGTAAAAATATGAAAATCTAGTTTCTAAGTGCAATATTATAAAACAATGCTTGGAATTGAGCGAAAGAAGCCTGGTATAGCAAAACTTATATTATCGCACTGCATTGCTGAATGGGGAGGGCAATAAGGCCAGTTAAACGAAGTGACATTTACGTGGCCCCTGGCACCCACAATATGTTCCAATGCGATTGTGTTTCGTTTGACTTGTATTGAATACTACACAAAGCGAAAAGCACGCGGTTTGAGTCAGAAGCGCATGATTCCAGCCAATATTTGTTTATTGGCTGCCAGTGTGATTCTCATATTGAACTTTTACGTGACCGCACCCAGCGCTACTGGCACCACTAGTCTTTGTATCTCAAAGCCTGGTCGAAAATTTTATCATGCAAATTCGAGTTCGATTATAAAGTGGCTGAGGAGATTTCAGTCTGCGACAAATCTGTATAACAGATTCGTTAATATCTTACACAATACGTAATGCAAGTGTAATGTTCTACGATAAATAACAATTAGTTTAGACAAACAATACAACAGACAAAAATTACTTACTTTTTACAAGAGTCATTTATTGTTTCTGTCATTTTTCAAAACTCTACCGAGTCTATAAGACAGTCGTCAAAATAAGGTCTGTTTAGTTATGCCACAGTGGTCGAAATTCCATTATTAATGTATAGATATATGTATGTGTTTTCTTTTTATGCTTGAAATTTTGTGTTTACAGTACTGTGTGTATCAGTGAATAAATATCACGGTTGACTCCACACGTGAAGCTAATCAACTGTAAGTGACCGATAGTGAATTGTTTCATTATAAATTGCTTCGGTGCGGGCCGAAAAACATCATTTTCAATAGCGGTCGGCATTCCTGATAATGTTACATTCGGTCCCAAATTTACCGCACAAAGGAATTTTTATATAAATACATATACTGAATAGAAAACCATTTCGAATTGTCGCCCTTCGCTCAAATGGAAATTAAATCGGATCCCTTTGGATACATACAGTCCCAACCTTTTATAGGGGCTGACAATGTAACATATAAAATATTTTTCATTCAAACGAAATTCTAACGAAAATGTATTTTAACATGAAGGACACAAATTGTTTCGATTACTTTTGTTTTTATTTTATTTACAATACTCTTTATCACATAAATTAATTAATTATTTAGGCAAATATTCCTATAAAACGTTTTGATGGTGAAGAAAACGTATTAGAATATTATATTTAGAGATCATAAGTAGTTTCTGAGAAAGTAGGTATATTACCGAGTTATTAAAAAATATTTCAGCTAGTAGACACCATGGCTACTCGTATTATGATTAAAACTATAATATCTAGGTAGAATAAGATTCTTATTCTTAGAATAACATTATTATTTCTTATTATAAGGAATAGAAAGAATATTAAGAATGAATCACAGGAAAGTAACGAAAAATATTTATAACGCGAGAGTGCAATGTAGTGCCGAAACAGGCAGATATAGGTCTATTTACTTCAAACCAATCAGAGGCGTCCTAAAGGAATCCTGACTCGAATGTTACTTTAACGGACGAGGGTATATGACGACTTTGAATGAATGAGATGAAAGAAGTTTGCCCGGACCACAACGAGTGGAAATCCTTAGCCTCTGTCTACCCGCAAAGAAAATAGACGTGAAAATATGTATGTATCTAATTATACAATGATTTTGTATACGCGGCAGGACACGATCGAGTATAATCGTAACCGCTTGTAACACCCAAAGCTCACATTACGGCCGACACGCATCCGCTTTTATTGTCGGCCATATTAATTTCTCGAGAAGGACTCTACTTCTAAGACAATTAATGCTAAGGCTATTCGTTTCCCCCCCTCACGTGTACAGTTCCCTTGGCATGCGAACGATTATTCACATTAGACTAGGCTATAATTAGTTCATGTCGCTGTGTGGAGAAAGCTAACACTGAACTAACATTTTACTACTCTTTTTTACCTTTCTTTCTTCCTTTCTCTCTGTCTTTCTTTGTTTTTATGAGGGACGGGTAATGTGAAGCAATGGACTGAGATAGGCTGATGATGCTAATATTACTCTTTCACTCACCTTAGTATTGTATGCATACAAACAGTTATTTTTAACCTTATTTTCTTAGCACCTTTTTATATCTAAACAAGTGCTTAACTGTACCGGGAATACCCGTTATTGTAAAACCTTACACGTAAATTTACATATGTAATCGGACTATTTGTCTCTACCCTATCCGTTGCCTGATTTTCTCCGTCATTGGCTTCAGACCATAACACTGAATGTAATTATGTAAACGTATGTACCACACTGATAAAATTACCTACATTAAAATATATTGATAGACGACAACCCATAGGAAAAGTACAAAAATATTGGTTGTCAATTGAAATTTGGCTTAAAAAAAAAAGGAACTTAAAGTTGTATTGTACAAGTGTAACACATACATATGTATGTACATTAAATTCTGTTACAATCTTTCGCCATAGGGTCACAGATGGCGCCACATGTTCCTTGAGTAAAATTATTGACGTTATCTGAAAGAAATCATGTCGTAACACATGTTTCAAACAGAGCGCCGAGGTTTTTTTTTGTTCTTTTTTCATGGTATCTGAAAATGTTCGATGTATAAGGCCTATGGTGTTTTAAAGTTCATGAAATTCATATTAACTAAACTAGGTAACCTTTTTCATGAACGAGCTTCGAACTTAGAGCTCAGTTTCACGCTTATTTGAATTAAAAGGCAAATAGAGGTAAAATTGTGTAAAAATGCATTAAATTTACCTTCATGTGAGCATAAATGTGTATAAAATATCTTTTCGAGATTATGCTTGAAAATTGTTCACTTAAATAGGTGAGTACAAATAGGTTTTTTTTTGTAGTTAGAATTGTTTAGGATAATATAAATGCTTTTAATATAAACTGGCGATTCCAATTCCAAGAGTGTTTTCAAGAATAATTTGACAACACACTAAGGTATCCGGTCGCTCCGGGAATCTAATGAAAATTAATAGCCATTCTCATTAAGTTTCTTTGAAGGCCCATCGATGTAATAAAGTTATCTGTTAACAAAGATTTTTACCGCGACCGTGTAATGTAATTATCGACGTTTTTTAAATATGTCTCTCATTTTGAAATTGACGACAGGATTTTATAGACATTTTATATATTCCTTTGCCATTAATGTTTTACATTGGTCTGTTCTGAGATATTTACGGCCTTCACGTGGAGATTGTACATGTTGTCGTGTTAAATTTTATTTTACTTGAGATTTAAAAACGGCTATCCGGTGATGAATATTTTGAAATAATATTTTTATATTTAAAATTTTTGTATATTTTAAAACCAGTCCTATCCTCATATATATGGGACGCAGCGTTGGTTTCAACATCTTCAATGTTCAATTGTTACGAAGTAGAAGTACTCAAAGAACAGTACCAAACTTTCGCCGTTTGATTCACTCGGTTCCTAAATCGAACAAAAGTTTGATTTTCTTCTCATGTAAATGAAAATTTATTGTAATCAAAAAGTTTCTCACTCCGAAAAATGTTTAAAGTTGAGGCAGAGATTACATCCAGGCTGGGCGTGGGTACGAGTACAAATAATTGGCAATTTTCAAGTTGAATTGACGCTAATATTTTTTGTTTCAAGACGTTTATTTGCTTCGATAAATAATGTTTATAAAGCGAAATGGTCATAATTCAAAAAACAAAATATTGGCTTTTCTGGGGTGTCTTTATAAAAATCTGATTTAAGACTATGAAGTTGAATTGAATTGAAGTTGAACTGAATAGTTTTGTTTTTACATAAATTTAGTTTTGTAATCAGATTTTTACCTGAACTTACTTGAACTCTTAGATTTTTTAATATCATTACTCCATTAAATTCAGAGGTTTGGAAGTCAGATATCTATTGTCCTTTACATATCCTTCTCATATAAAAATGTCTATTTAAGGGCTTCTTTTTAATCGCTATGAACAAAAAATTTTACACGTTTAAATTTTTTTTTTCATCGCCAGTTGCGAAATTGAAGCTGGCGGCGCTGTCAATATCGCGTTGTTAAGTACCCTTTTGGGATTGCCGATACAATGTGTTCCCAGTTTATTCCGGATAAAACCAGTTTATTCTAGATAAAACCCGATCTCGATGGCCATTGCCATTAGCCGATCGATTACACTTTGGAGGATAGTAATCACACACAAAATTGCGAGCTTGTTTGGCAATACTCTCTCTATAGCGATATCAAAAAGGTGATATTGAGGATTTTATGGCATGAAGTACTGAAAGTATCTATTTGCGCCAAACTTTTGTAATAATTATCGTTAACCCTTTCATCGTTTCTCTGTAATACAGTAAATATATGCCAGCAGTTATGATTTCCCGGAGAAATGTCTACACAGTTGAGATATATCTAACAAATATAAATAAATATACATATAACAAATTAGTATATTAATGGCAACCATTTTATCGTTCTTGCAAATTGTCACGATTAGTCTACTATTGCAATAATCTTCGTTATGGTTACAACGCTGGCTAAAACTCTTTAGGGAAAGCCAATGCTGTATGTATGAAGTTTAAATTGGACAAAACTCGATTAGCACGGCAATTGCCATTAACTGGACGATGTAAGCTCTGGAGAATGGTAATCGTACAACATTATGAGCTCGTGCTAGTAATAGTCCGAATAATTTTGTATTTGTACATAACGTTTATGGCGACGACCCATCTGTGACTGATTTCATCAAGATTATTTTGCTGAATACAGCCACGATATGATAAATTAGTCTCTTAATATTCTGATACATCATCATCATTATCAGCCTATCTCAGTCCACTGTTGGACATAGGCGTCCCCCAATGAGCGCCATCGCGCCCTGTCCTAGGCTTGTCGCAGCCAGCATCTGCCTGCAGCCTTTCGCAGATCGTCATCTCACTGGGCCGGAGGGCGTCCTACCCTACGTTTGCCGAGCCGCGCTCTCCACTCCAGAACTCGCCTACTCGACCTATTCTGATACGAAACTTGTGTTGCACAGTGGAACAATAAAAGGGCTGATGATTAAGCGAAGTACATTATTGTAACCATATATACATTGCCACATGTACCCGTATGATTTATAGTCCATTTTATTTAATTTCTACGGATATCGTCACTGATTGCCTAACAGTTTACCTACATAGACAAATATAAATCACTATAGAGTATACCCTTGTACACGAGCTATAATATTAATTGGACTTCACAGATACGAGATAGCGTCTATTAGTAGTGTAAATGGCCAGCAATGTCGGAAAATACTGAGCCCGTTAAAGAAATTCAGGTGTCTATCGATAGCTTTTGTTTATACGAAGATAAACAAAAGTTAAATGAAGATAAAAGCTTTTGATTAATTCAATCGATCAGTTAATAGCTATATTTACGTCAGTATCTTAGCAATTTGGTGACGAATCAAATCAAAAATATTTAAAATTGCCAATGTTAATTAGTTATACAGTGTAGGAAATTGTAAATGACCTGTAAAGTGAAGCATCGCTGTGTGCAGTCAGTACGTGGATGGGTGACCGTTATTGACAATTTTCCAGGAGTTTGTTCAATCTTATTTGTTCGTTCGAGGGTACGTTGACAGGCGGTCCTGCATATGAGCAAGTTAACCAAAAGGTCCCGTTTGCTATCTTTATGTAATAATCGTTAAACATTGGAGGCCTAAACAGCGGTTAAGATATATCCGATCGAGAAACTGGCCACTACTCCCTATGGTAACACCGTGGTGGAGTATGATGAAGTTGTATGAGAACTTCTTGCTGCAGGAATGATTGAATTAGTGAGCTCAAATGTGGTAAGTGCTTCCATCTGAAGGTTTCTGGAAGCACTTTGACATTCTTTAAGATAGGCGCAGAAAGAGCTCTATTACAAAACAGGCTATTGGACGCGCCCCGACTGTTGCAAATGTTAATAAGTGATGGTGACCACTTACCATCAGGTGGTCCATTTCACTGTTTTACAATAGATTATATTATAATTTTGTAGTAAAAATATAAGTAATAATATGTAGTCTTAGGTGTAGAATAACATAGTTAGGAAAACCACATCTCCCCATGCATACATAAAAAATTGGCAATAGTATTTTATAATGGGCACAAACAAATCCTTAAACTGTACACATTTCTAATGGAACGATTTATTTATCGAAATCAAAAGGCAATTCCGGTGTTTGTAAGAGCATTCGCACAAATATTTAATATCAGTATCGACTTGGCTTATAGACAAATATTGGGGAGGATGATGCGTACAGTTCAGCTGACATGCCCTATCGTTTGCTGTGGAGTTGGAAGTCAAGAGAGATACACGCGAAGTGAATTACATTTCATAACCCATAAAATATTCACATTACAAATTAAGTGATTATTATTGTTTTTGTATAACTCGCCAGCCCATTTACGAGGTAAACTGAGAACACTGAATGTCCAGAAAAAAAAAATTCTATCGTTACAGCCATTTGCGTTGGTAAATTAATTATCATTGCTAGGTCGTATTATTATGAATATGATTGAAGAAGGCGATGAATACTGTGGACATTTATTAGGTTGGAAGGATTAGTTACGTTTGGTAATTTAGGTTGTTTCAGATGAGGTTAGGACAGATTTGCATTGACGTAAGTTATTATAAAATATTATAGAGCCATGAACAAAACCCACGTCCATGAAGGTTACTTTAACGTGTACCACCATTTCAGTTTAAGACTAAAAGATTCATGCTATCCTGAAAAGTACTACAGAGGTTTAAAAGGGCACATAAATAAAGGAAAATAACTGTAGATCCATTAGCGAGCGACCCAACCGCGAACTGACATCTCTTAACTTAAGTAAGGGCCGTTGAGCTGTAAGTAACGATTGTGACGAGTAGATATTTTGAAACATTGTTCAAGTTTAATATTTTTTGATGTTCAGTGTAGTTAACGAAAATGGAATACAACATAAAATTGAATACAAATTTCTTCTACCGCAGGTCGCAAAAACGTTGCAAATGCACTCGTTTACATCATTTCGTGCGGAGAAAGTACCAAACTATAAATGGTCTTTTATAACAAGTCTTCTGTATAATATGTCTTTGCTTTACAAATAGGTAGGTATTATAGCAACAATATTTGAAATTAACCCAATTGTGCATTCGGCTAGAAATTATCACACGATATGTTATTTTAACTGTCTATTGTATGCCGTACGTACAAAAGACAAAAAGAAAAATATTTTTTGACTTCCACCTTCGTATTTCAGCGGCGGCAGCGAAGTTATTACAAATTATCTGCGATTTTATTTGTGCTGTGATAAAATGGCGGTCAACGCGACGTTGGGTGTTCACGTCACGTAACCACGTAAGGGGCTTGACGGTCGCGCCGCCGTAAAAACTTTACGGCCTCACCGGTTCCGGCTTCGGTTTTTTGATCAAACTTTTTTCAACTTAGACCTTATAAAATAGGCGATGCGCGAATTTAATACATTCGACTATATGAACAGCTTTGTTATATTTAAAATAAATCGTGCCTAAATATCGAATACACTAATATACTTTTTATTTATTGTTGAATACCAATAGAAGTTATAAAATAGTAGCAGTAAACAGCTCACGAGTAGTCTTAAATCCCAAAGGTATTTTTTACATTACAATATTGACCGAACTGTCAATTTATTCAGTCACTGACGTTTTAAAATGTAGATGGAATAGCAGGATAAGAAAAACGTGATAGTTATTTATTGCACAACTCATAACGCACAGCGCTTAACACGTCAAGGTCAACTAATTCTCTGGTTGTAAAATGCCACTATGAAAATTATGTTATGCTTTTAAGACTGTACAAGTATAATCAATAAAATAAATAGTATCTAATAAATTTCCTATTTATACCTAAATATATAATTTTAAGTATAAATCTTTGGGTATACCTGCATAAATAACTTTAAGATATATTTTTACTTAGACACGTCATGTAAACAACAGCACCACTCAGTCACCTTTTCTTTTTAAAACTTAAAAAAAGTGCAAAAAAACCTGAATAGAATTACGCGGAGTACACTTTTATTATTGCCAAATATTTACTTATTATCACACAATACATATAATTTTTTTTACATCAATATTATAAAATGATTACGTCACTATTATATTGGCATTATACATACATAGATACTTGTGTGCCTGTGAATGTCAAAATAATCACGACATTTACGAAGATAAAAATGCGTATATTGTAATAATGAAAAGATTTAATACATTTATAAACGTCAACCTTCATTTTTTTTTTATCTGTGAGATGCGGCGAACGGCGCCACGGTGCGTGCCCGCTCATATTTACATGCAAATTCCACTGGCGTCATGCATGCTGGTCCATTTTGAAAATTTAATAAAATACGCTGAAAAATCACGATTCATACTTCTTTTGTCGCAGTGGAGTAAGTAACCGTGTTAAGGATTTGTAGCGTCATTGAATATGACACGTTGGGATGGGTTAGAGAAAGTATGTACCTATGTATTGGACACAGGACGGCCTGAAGACTGTTCAATACAGACGCAAGCGGAATATTGATAGCAAAAATTATTATTTGCTGTCTGTTAATTGCTCAATAAAAAAAATCCTGGTAAAAAGGAAAATTAGAGGAAAACTTTAATTTGCTAAAATACTTCATTTGCCGGAAAGTGGTTTAATTTTATATGACTGTTGTTTGAACTCAAAACTGTAACTCAAGATTTGAAAGATTTGTAAGCGTAATTTTTTTGGTTCATATATATCGGTAGTTTACTGGATAAAGCTTACAAAAAATTCGAACAGTTACAAAGTAAAGTCGGAAAACTGAAAAGGCAAAAATTTTAAGTTTTATATGCCCTGTCGATCACAACCGGCGATAGAACTGATGTTTGGTTGATGTTTTAAAAGTTCCCTAGAAGAGAAAAATAGAACAGGTTTAATTTCGTCTTGTCGTCTAATCACCACCAACCCGGTCGTGATGATATAGTTAAGTTAAACATAAAAACATTTAGAGAAGAGTTCTCTGCGATTTTATTCTACGAAAACCGTGTGTAATGTACCAGGAGATCATAACTAATATTGAAGTTACAGTTCACATCTTTTAATGGATGTCAATTGTTTGACTAGAGTTCTATTTGTAGAGACCGGTTCTATTGAGTTGACTATTGTTTTTTCCTCTTACAGGAACCAACAATAATTTGTTATCATCGCTCGTAAGATTTTTAGTAGAATTTGGAGAAGATGTTAACAACATATTTTTATGAATAGGACTGTATGTTTGTTCATGAGGTGTCATTATTATAAATGTTAAAATTCTGAAAACGGGTAACTCTTAAAGAAAGGTAAATCAAAAGTTTCTGAGACAAGCATGTGTGATGACTTTAATGAATATTAGTTTGCCAGAAAGACAACAGGTTGAAATTCTTAGACACAGCACGTATTGATGTATTGCGATTAATGTTAAAGTTCATATTTGTCTTAAAGAGACCGTCCTTTAAGAAAAGTATGAAAAGAAAGTTGATTGTTAAAAAATTAAGAACATTTTTAGGTGCAAAATCCTTGTTCTATATAGTACGATCGAATGTACTGTGTTAAAAATATTAATAAATTATAAGTATGATAATTTTAAATGCACTCGAAATACTAGATAATCTTATATGGTAATAATTCGTTCAAGACATGTTTCGTATGTTTCTGCTTAGTTTTGTCACATTGGTATTTGACTATCAATTTGTAACCAATTTTATATTCTACAGAGACTATTTTGAACAAGATATCAAAAACTAATTAAATTTAGGATATAGCACTTCTAGGCTTTCGTATTGGGAAATATTTGCTTCTGAAAATGAGGCTGCTGAAGATATCTTGCAAACGGGTAAAATCATTGATACCTAGAGCCTTTTTTCATTACTATCTAGAGCCCGCCCTGTCTTCTTTACTTTTCTATCTTGTAACAGTTAAATTGAATAATACAATGTAAGACAATGGTGGAATTATTTCGTTTTTACTCAATCATTGTGTCTAGTCAAATTCCCTTTAAGAAAATGTTTGTAAGTTGAAAATCGGAGCCAGTTACAGAAAACAGAAAGATAGAACCGCTGAACAAGAAAAGCAAGGGACATTCCCTAATTAAGCCAAAAATTGGTTACGTGGCTTGATAAGCGATGCGACGGCGCCTTGTTCAAACAACTCCCGAAAATTAGAATCGAAATTTGCATGAATTTGCATTCCACTACCGACTGACGGCGGCAACTATTTAGGGACCTTATAATGAAATTAAGGCAGAATATAGTTAGAGACTTGAAAGAGAATGAGGTTTTGTTTATTTAAAACGAATATGTCTACATCTCTTGAATGCACAAAGAAATTGGAAATTCAGGCCTAGAAGAATAGAGACATATAGTATTTAGTGTTCCTGCCTGTCCTGTAAGGGACATGACGTGACTTTGTTATATTCTTCTTCTGTTAATAGTTGTGTATGTTGTTAAGGAAACGCTCATGAATGAGATAAATGACTTAAATATGATTAAAATTATCTATTAATGATTTAAGATTTTCGAACAATTTATTCTATCAATATGAACGAGCTTCTGTATTTGATCATTTTCTGAGCGGTAAATTTGAGTATTCCATTTATTCTAAAAGAACAATTTTGGTAACATTAGTAACTTTCAAGGTAACTTTTAAGACTCACCTCGGATTAAAGCTTATATCGGACCTAGTATTTTTTGATTGAAGGAAAAAGAACGATTCAAATAATACTGTAAGATATTAGATTTAGTTATATCTTGTATTGCGAAATGAGACTCAATTGAGTCCAATAAATCAAAATATCTTAGTGATAGCGGAGGCTTGCCTCAATATCGGGACAAACCCAATTACAATGTACGGTAAGGCTGAGACGCATTTATTGGCCGTCGTAATCCACATTTCCCTTGTTGGCCTGGATTTTATGTGTTATGGATTTTATTTGCTACCTCGTGTTTGTTTTTCTAATGACATTATAGGCACTTTGTCGCGATTTCTTTATTTCTATTCTATACTATTTCTTCATCATTGATTATAACGCCAACGGGAGCATGTGTGAACTAAAAACAGGAGGTATAGTTATACGTAGAAACACATGTTTTTCATTGCAAATATTCCGATTCAAATTAACGGAGTATAATTTTTAGTCAAATTACTCATTTTTTTCGCTGAAAATGAGTTAATCATGATGTTAGCAGTACTAAAATAAACTATTTAATTAAATTTCAAATTATGTGATGAAAGACTGTGAAGTTAAAAAAGAAGTTTAAACGAGTGTAGCACTCGTGACCGACATAAATCAAATCCTGCGGTAGTGACAGCTTCATTAAAAGCGAACAAAAAGCAATTACGGTTTCGCGTTTCTTTTGAATATGGCAACATTATCTTTTATGTTCCATATCTTATTATGGTATTAATTTTTTACTTTAAAACTTCAAATTTTTCTCCATATAGGAATATTCGTAAAAATAATTATGATGGGCTGTTTTTATAGCATCATTGATCATCTATGTACTATATAATAACATTATAAAAATTTTAATGACTTTATAACTTAGTCTTATTGCTTACAATTTCTGGAGACAAGTTACGGTAAATAATTTATAATTCTTTTAATAAGTTACCGCACTAACATTTAACATATTATACCTAACTAGCACTAAACGAAAAGTAATATTAGGGTATATTTACTTCAATGCTCTCCATTTAAATCTAATAATAATAAAAGTTATGAATGCTTAGTTTACGAATAGAATAATAAAATAAACATCTTCTAAATATCTTTTGTCAAATTAATGTGGATAAATCAGTTCGTGTATCTTCTAAATCTTTCATCGAATTCGTGTATATAAATCAGTTCGCGTACAGCATTCAGCGATTACCTTCGGTTTCGCGTCAAGTACTTACCTGTAACAAAATTAAAATAACGATGTTAACGTTGATGTTAACTCACATACATATATAGACTCAGGGTCACGTCTGCCTATAGCGAAACGTGTTTCGTTTTCGTAAACAAAACATACATTTCCTTGAATTTAAAACAATGGGTCGAACACCAAAATCGGACATCTTATCTGTGATCACGATTTTTTTTACCATAGGTACATCTATAGGCTTTCAATCTGATAATAGTGTCGGATGTCTGTGTATTAAGCTTTGAAATACAAGATAGGTCCATCACTAAACACTTAAATTTTTGTTACCTCTTCGCAAAAATCTTAAATTCTATCGATTGTTTCTTATAGAAGTAGGTAACGAGAAAACAAGTCAACGGGCGTCGAACGTGTCTGTGGCCCTTAGACCTAAGGTTAAATAAGAGCGATACAAGAAATCAATCAGGAATGTGATATTTTCTGTGACCTAAAATTCTTCCATCACGTTTCAATTAGAAGGACTCAAAGAAACGTGCACACCTTATTAGGCCGGTGGTGCTTCTTCTTTCGTACCACGGATTGAGGAGTCGGCTGTAGTCTACCGCTTCCAAACCCGAGCTTCCTTTTGCAACACAATTTTAGGTCGGGAAAAGAAACCAGCACCCCCCACGAGTCCACGCTTTCGACTCTGGTTTTCAGCAAACCGATAAGCGTGAGGTCTCCTTTACCCGCCACAACAAATTATGAAACAGACAACTGCAGTAGCCCTTGGAAAATCAAAAATAGCGATAATTTAATATTTAAGGCCGGTCTTTGACGAACTTACTAACGCTTCCTTTGCTATGACACAAATATTTATTTTTAGGACTACACCTGTGTAAACTCTCAGTGAATCATATAAATATGTCACGTTATGGTACCTATACTGTCTGCATGAAGAGCTTATTAATTAAAATTCTCCACGCATTGAAATCCAGCGAGTATTATAAAAAAATACGCATATTTTTGAATTGTATTCGGCAGTAGCTTCTGAATAATTCGGACTATTTTAAATTTCTTATTACTGGGTGGCCTTGAGACCGCTGCAGATGTAGTGAACTGCATGCTAATGTATTATAATTGTTTTTTGGTTTTGGTTTTGACGAGCCGTTTCGTATATAAATCTATGTTTTATGAAAGATTTGTTTCTTGTTTCATTTAAGCAATTCACCACTTTGTGTACTTTATTTAAATTTTATTGCATTACTATGAGTGATACATTTTTAAATTTTAATTATTATGATGATTTTATTATTGTAACTTTTTAATACTTCTTGACATTCTATTATTTGACATCATGTAGTTAATTAATTTTTACTATAGTGACATCAATTAATTAATTCTACTAAATTGACATTTGTATCATTGACATTGACTATACTATCGAATCGGGAAATCTGTTATGGTAGATAGTCTAAATTATAATTGGAATAAATAAATAAATAAAAATGTCCTGTCGTTGACAACTACTGTATCCGAATTTATTTTGTCTTTAACTTTTACCATTTTCGATTCGAGAACGTCCAATGTCGAGCTGCAAATTGAAATAAGCTGATACTGCTAACAATGATAAGAGTGCTGACAATGCTTTTATTTAACACATCTGATTTTATTCTAGATTCTATAAAGTTAACCTAACCTTCACCTGAGACAATCAGTCTACCGCTCAATATATTCTTCGAGAGTTAAAGATGACTATAAACGTTGCCAAGAATAATTTTCTTAATAATACGTTTACATATTTGCAAGTTAGTTTTTATTTATTTATTTTTTCATTTTGTAACGCATTATGCTAAGGCATACAAGGGCGTAGTCAATGCCTAATGTTTTTCCTCGTGTTTACTTTATTATACAGTGACAGAGTTTTCACAACGTTATCTTTATTCCTTCTTGTTCCAAAAAACAATTCTTAATCCTTATCCAACAATGAAACAATGTATGAATAATAAAAAAACAATGATAAAGGTTAAATTGATTTTTAAAATATTTCAATATGATACCACTTAAAATTAAAAAACAGGTACGAATTGATGTTTTAAACAGCCTATTCTAACATAACATCAAGCCTGTAATTCTAGAAAAGATAGGCAGAGGAATGTAATACACTACCATTTTTAATAGAGTTACGTTTACATCTTATGAAACCACCATCTGTAAGCCTATTGCCATACAACAGGCACAGATCCGGACTTTGAGTAACTAATAGAAATTCTAAATAAGAAAATCTAATTGTACCCAACCCAGAATCCCTCGATCGGTAGTCGCGCTTGAAACCATTTGACCAACCAAGTCAAATTTTAATTAATAATAAGTCTATTTAAATATGAGATAAACAGGCAATACTCACCTTGTAAACATTGAGGAAGGCTATACAATCACTGGTAGACCCATCAGCCCATGTTAGCTTTGAATTGTAAGCATTTAATCGCTCTCTGAATGGGTTGTTGAATACATTCTTCACTGTCATTGCGCATGCTAGAATATAATGAACGTTATTATAATTTGACAACACATATTAATTATAAGATAAGATTATATTAAAACATATTAATTATAAGAATTATTATTATGCCAATTGAACATCAGTAATACTAGAGGAATTGCTAACACAGTATAAAAATAGCACTGTTGCCTTTATCAAATTTAGTAATATCTAAATAATGTACTCCAAAAGTTCTCTTCTATGTATATCTGAGTATATTACCAAGTTTGCATGATTTATACTTAATGGCTAGAAATAAAAACTAGCTTAGCGCATTTTCAAAAAGGTGGAATTGCTTGTAAAAAGCTTCAGCTATTGAACATCTGTCTAAGTACTGCCTTAATGTAATTTTGAATATACATATATACAATGGATAATCGATCGTTAATACAGCCCT
>DWMF01000407.1:0-15000 GCA_018244815.1 Parelbella polyzona | reverse complement strand
TGCCCGGTGTATGGCAATAGGCTCACCACCTATTCCATGGGACTTAAACGTAACTGGTGAAACGTGGGGGTGTAGTAAACCCCTCTGCCTACCCCTTCGGGTATTACAGACGTGATGTTACATTTGATGTTTCGTTAAAAAGTATTTTGATGTTTTCGTAAAAAAACCGTCACCGGGAACGCGGGTCGTGTAAGCCCGCTTAGGGCCCCCAACCGCTGACAGCCGTAATTGGCTAATGTTAAATGAAACCATGATACATTATACCTGTAAAAAACAACGCGATCAACAAATATAAAGTCAAAGGAATGTCGGCAACCACGGCCCGTCTCGTGTGTTAAGATGCGTAAGAAATTTCCTAAAATAATTAATAATCCTTGCAATTTAATGATGAAAATATACAAATGAACCTCCGCTAGGTTTCAGATGTTCTTAATTAACTTTGAATCGGAATAATCCTGTCGCAAGTAAATATGTACATGTGTATCCATGTCGTATGCTTAAATTAATTAAAATTGGCTTTACTGTCATACAGTATTATTTGACGACTTGCAATGATATTGTTTGCCTTCACCTGGCCGCTTTTCTGCGCGGAGATACGAAATTGGGTTAGAGGTACGAAATTGGGTTATTCTTTTTTGTTGTAACTAAAATTTAATTTAAGATTTCATAGCCCCTAATCAATCCCTTAAATCATTGTTTCCGAGTTTATTCTAATCCCCTTAGCCGCCCCGAGAACGCCGTTCGCTTGAAAACAGTACTTTTATTACAAAAAATAAAATTGGAGAAGAAAATTACAAAAAATTAACTCCATGTAAATTTGTTTTTCCTTAGAATTCCAATTATTTCTTTTAAGCCGTATAAAGGATTAAACTAAGGGTGTTAATCAACCAATCTCCTTAGGAACAATAATCCTTATTGATTAAATGGTAACGATGTTTATAACAAGATGACTTATAATATGTACGAAAAATCCATTTTTACTAAAGGACTTCGTTATTTACGTCGATCATCATTAAATTATAAGTCGATCTCTCATTTCCGTATCAGGTGTTGTTAATTGGTACGGCAAAAACCCCGACTTATTGATGTGAAAGACATCATAAGGGCTCATGGAGATCTATTATCGGATATCCGTAGTTCATAAAACATTTTCCTGACATCATTACCTGTTTTCGCTATTCAATCTTATATTTAGCAGAGCTCATTCTAACAATACATAATTGTTTGCCCACGTTCGTCTCCATAACGTCCCACTAGAGATCGTACGTAAAAGATCAACTAATGAGGTGGGTACACTTTATTGCAATGGAATAATGGTACGGATGCTGTGAGAAAGGGACAGATATATTTATATCAAACAATATATGCCATTCAAATCTCTTTTTAATGGCTCCAACTTACAACGACGTACTTTCACAATTATATTATTTGTATTGCCCATTCCAAGTTCGGGTCCTCCAATACGACATTTCCACGCGGTCTCAGTCTAACATTCTAAGATCACTTTCCAGTCCACTGGGGTACTGTAACTGGTTTTAATCAAAATGTTACAGTTAGAGGTGCCTATTCGGCTGTTTGGTGAATTCTTGATGAAATTACCTTGTGAATATACAAATACTGCTGGACCTCTCTTGACACTTACGAAAGTTCAAGTAAAATTAATGTGTCGTTAATATTGATCGTACACTTCGCAACAAAATGAAACTGGAGTGTTATGGACAAATTTCGCAGTGGGAAATTGTTTTATCTATATCACAGTTCTCAAATGATTCTCATGACTGGCAGGCACCGCTAAGTGCTAAAATCAAGTGCCATAAATGTTCAACGATGTCTCCTTATTTCTGACGAAAGTTTTCCGGCCGGTCGTTAAAAGGTGTCATATTTAAAAACGCAGTTGCTTTCGCGTTGCCAGCGAGCTGTATTTGAGTGTAGATAAGTTGCACTACATTATCGTAGCGGCGCGCAGCATTCGTTAGCAAGCCAAACGAGCATCCACCGGTGAAGTTATGCTTTGATAGCCATGTGAATTTCACGTCATACCGGGACGGCACAATATCGTCGGGCACATTCGCTTTAATCGAAGCGCTCTTTCGTGACTAAACATTTTAAGGATGTTATACACTCCCGACACTCTCGTACCGCGTATTATGTCACCTCTGACACGAAACATTTTTTTGTATAGTACAACATAATATTATGCGTCATTTATTCACGCCGAATATGGTCCGAAATTTAAAAACGAAGAGCTACACTAACCATTAACGCGAGCGGCCACAATATGTTTCTTCGGTGTAAAGGAACGAAATGATAATGCTTCCATCTGCCTACTGTCTGTGCCTACCGCTGACACAGGCGTGGACACTTTTCACTGTCCTCGTCATTTCCTAACGCATTTATTTCGGTCATACACGTATACAGTTTACATTAAAAACCGACTATGTTGTATATTGTAATATGTATATAATAGTAATATTAATAATTAGTTTCTACAAAACAGGTTTCTCAATTTTAATAACGTAACAACACGCCTGTAATCCTCAAAGGGGTAGGCAGAGGAGTGCAGTACAGTCCTACGTTTCACCAATTACGTCACGTCCCATGGAATAGGTGGTAAGCCTATTGCCATACACCGGGCACAATTCCGGACTCCCAGTCACTACTAGAATATCTAAATTAGAAAATTCCGATAGTACCCGAACCGGGATTTGAATCCAGGACCTCTCGATCGGCAGTAGCGCTTGCAACCACTCGACCAACGAGGCAATCTAATTCATTTTAATTTATTTACTATAACACGAGTAGTTGTAACTCGCGACAAACATGAGAGGACTACCGAATACACGACGGGCTCGGCTAAAGTCAGAAACTAGTCCCAGGACAAATCTTAAAAGTCCATTTCGCAAGATTAAATGTCGGTCCACTAACTGGAAGGACGAAGGAACCAGTTGACCTAAAGAAGAGTATCTCATGAGTACATTGAGATTGCCACGATGGATCTGAACATTGCTAGTCTAGAAGAGGAAGTTCAGGAAGGTATGCTTTATATGTGTGCATATTATGTTAAAAGTATAATAACATAATATTACCTACACCTGTATTCACCGGAAGTGGAAGGCAAAAGGGTATATTATTACGAGTTATGCATAGTTTTATATAAATCAATTAAATACACCACTTCATCCAGACGTCCCAGTGGAGACTAATTATTTATTGCGGCATTAATAATTAATCGTTCACCTGCAAGTCGGCGCGTTCTAACTTAAGACTCTCATAACTCGAAACAAACGGACTCGGAAGCGGGAGATCATTTCGAAACTCTCCTCATATATTATTTAGGAACTATGAATATCAAAAGCTTCGTTTCGCAACTGCTTCTGAAAAAGCATACCTGCCGCCGACCGTCGCCCTGCCTGTCCATCCATTTTGCGTCTGGATCGGTATTCAATTAGAGCAACGTCGCATATAAACCTACCTATACAGGTAATATTACGTAGCGTTCGTTCCACTTTCATACTATGACACAGCCGATGTATATATTCATTAGTTTGGGATACGAACGTTGCCTAGGGGTCACGAGTAAATGAAGAACAGACGTTCCATTAAGTAGTTATTATATGCGCTCTGTAACCCTAGATCGACGACTTGTTCTTTATAATGGGCTGTACCTAATGGTTGTGACGTCACGATTCTATTTCTAGACCTACATAGTTTCGTTTGCTAGCCGTATACCATCGAGTTCATTTCTTTTAGTGTAATAGTACTAAAACGTAAATCACATCTGTAATCCCCAAAGGCGTAAGCAAAGGAGTGTAGTACACACCCACGTTTCACCAGTTGCGTTTAAGTCCCATGGAATAGATGGTGAGCCTATTGCCATACGCCGGGCACAATTAGTAAATAAGTAATAGTAGTTCATTTATATAAATTAATTTATATCATTGGAGAAACAGCACAGGTTTATAAAATACCGTTGAAGTCGAATATGCTATTAAGTTATCGTCGTATGTATGTACATATGTTACAAACCACATGAAATAGCACGCTTAATACTACAACAAAGTATACGGTTAAATCTAATAGCTTTACATTATGTTGTCTCTCTGTCCGTGTTTAATAGTGTAAATGCAGCGCAGATGCAGTAAAATAGATCTACTGATAAACAACTGTAAATGCATTATTGTTCCCATTTCAAGACTATTATAGGCTAACGCAATCAAGACAAAAATGAGGCGTTTCACCCTAGTGCTCAGGGCGAAGAACCGAATTGCAGCCGGTCTTAAAACTTCTGCCAGATTTACGTATGTCTGATCATTGGAATTCCAGTTCAGGGCTTTTCTCGATATATGGCCATGGCCCTTTGGTACGTGTTTCCAATATAGCTCCATTACTGGCGTTTGACCTGATGGTCGATCGGGGTCTCGCAGCAGCGTTCCCAGAAATTTGCAATGGAAATTTCCTCAGTGTATACGGAGAATCCGGCGGGGCAGTAGTTGGGGCGAAATGTCGTTTTTCACTTTCCATGGTTCCCATCCATACAACAAAACAATTTTAACGTTCGACTACAATACACTGAGCTTAATGCACCAAGTCAATTTTGAACACTGTCCAGAAGATGGAACTATGCGAGTTTCCTTTGCTTTGGATATGACGACGTAATGTGCTCTTTGGTACATCCAGTTACACCACGGCACACAATGAGTGTCCACTCTTCAGGTATGTAAATTTGTGGACTTGAATCACACCCTCTAAACTTAAGAGTGGTGGTAAAGTGCAAAGCGCCGGACGTATCACCGCTTGAATCCTGCTGGTGTTTATTTTTAATCTCCTCTGTATTGGTTATGGCCGAAAATTGCTCGGCTTACATTTTAGGCCACGTCTGGCTCAGCAAAAAGGTTGAAGGCATAATATTCTAGATCATTCGAGAAATTGGGACAGTCTCGGTTAAAGGCCGCAGCGTTTATTGATACATAATATCGCATTTCTTTTATACATGAGACCAGAAAGAAGAATAAAAATTGAGAGTTGAGAGGGACACCCTGGTCGCACATCTATATATATTATATATAAACTCCGAGACGAGGTTGTTGCGCGTCACTCTCAAGATGCTTTCAGGTAGATGGAATTTAATTCATTACTTAAGGATGTTTGTGATTTTCTCGGGAACACCAATTTAATGCAGTCAGTTTAAAAGTCCATAATTAAACATAAATAAGTAACACTTTTCCAGGTTAATTTCTGATTTAAACGTGAAACACTATTTCCTACAAATGAGAGGCACAACGACTTCAGAAAACTTGTTTAAGACAATTATTGCAGAATAACTCAGATTCAATTGACGCATTCACTGAGACTTCCCTTTTTAGCGTGGTGATAAGTAGCCCTTTATTCCACTCGCCAAGTAACTCTTTGACTAACCAAATGATACTCATAAGCTCTATATCAGCGTTTCTGTTTAAGCCTATCTGTCTTATATCTGTCTTATAGTAAACGAATATCCTCTAACATGTAAGCAATAATTCCGCGCTCGAACATTTAGGCACTAATTCCTGTTTTTCTAGACTAAAATCACAAACAACTTCGGACAAGTTTGCAGCAGTTCACACGCGACGACGTGGCTCATGGATGTGGACACGTCGGTACATTGCTTTTTCTTGACAATCCGCTCCGAACACAAACAGGGATTCCTTAAGACAATACGCCGACTTCCTGGGTCCTGCTACACGAATACTGTTACTGGTATCTCTATAGCCTTAAACCTACTTATCCTGAAAAGAGACCTGTCTTTGTTGAAAGATAGGTTTATTGACGATGATGATGATGATGATGATGACGATACCCATTCATATATCAGCTGTCCTATAGCTTCAATGAAGTAGCCATCAAGCTTCAGCGTTTATGGGTTTAAAGCGTCACCGTATAGTACCGACAAGATAACAACGTTATCATAGTCTTTGTAGGACATAAATTGACCTCAATTTCTAATATATATTTTCTTCGTCGCCTTTTTAATAGAACAACTCCATCGTAAAGTGCATTGCCTCCACGATCCTTTTAGTAGGGGTGCTACTTTTGTGATCGCATAGTGTTTATTACTTTTACTCCTTTAGCTACGGAAAGGTAGAGCGGCGTCAATTAAAATCGATGCAATATATAACACACAACGTGTGCAAGTATGTAACACCGCGCGCATGAACTATTACGTCGTAGCTAGGATAAAGTATCTATAATTCATCAGAGAACTCTATCGCTGAGGTCACTCTAAATGAGCAGCGACCCTTTAACTTTGTTACACAAAAGCTTTTAGCTTCACAGCTTTTCTCGCTAGAACTAGTATATAACCAGGTTGATACATTTATACGATATCACATTGTAAAGTTTTATGATGTTTAATTTTTGTTTACGAAGTTACAGCGCTTGTTAATAGAACGTAGAGCGGACCGAGCGCCATATTCAACATCGGGCCTTTGTACAGCTATTTAAAAATATTACACTTTTCAAAATTGAAAACATTCCAGACAGTTTCAATTTTAATATAAAAGAAAAATGTACAACACTTTTTGAAACGGCAAAGTAACACGTTTAATTACAATGAACGAAACAATAAAAAAACGAAACTTACGTTGAGCGTCGTACACGCGAGTAGATCGGATACAACGTCAGTTTGTCTCGGACCTAACGATAATCCTGTATCAGACTTAGGTCTCTCCCCACTAAGCGATGCAATTACCGTCATAAATTGAGACATCAATACCGTCATCTAGCCGATTGAGACATTATTGAAGTCACTAATTACTTTATTCGCACTTATCGGATTACATTTCTAACTTAATGGTGTTGGGTGTATTACGTTAAATATATTCACATATTACATTTAGGTCATATTTATTGCCTTTTTCGCTTGACAAATCAAAGGATAAATGACAAATGTGAAATGTGTTTTCTGAAGGATGATTACGTGGTCTAAAGATGAAGAACCTGAACCACCTGATCGCCTAAAGGAAAAATTCAATGCGAATAAAAGAACAAAAAACTTATATCCCACGGACGGATTTAAAAAGGCCCGAGCGTATTTTCCGCGATACATCTCATATATTATTCGAACATAGAAAACCAATGGTTTAGAGTACGCACGGGCCAGGGTTGAATAGGGACATGTGAAAGGGTAGTTATCGACAATAGGTAAAGTCGGGACGCCAACCATCGTCAATCGAAAACCGTAATCCGAGGCATCGTCAACATCGTCCGCTTTTGTCAGTCGTACGTGAATGACGGCTATTCTCCCTGGGGATGTAAATATACTTACATATGTCGACGGCATGCAAGCGCAGGGCCCGGACCAGCAGCAGCAGAGCTACTACACACGGAACCATCTCGCCTCCTTCACTTCACCATCTCTGCCGACACGTTAATTCTGAAACAAAAATAAATTTTTATATTTTTTTTGACACCAGGTCCTTTAAGGGGTAGGCTGAGAGCACCGAATGCCAAATATTTATGTTCTTATAGACCTGCCGTGCTTCATCTACATTCATCACTCACTTCATATATGCACGCCGGTTCAAGAGACTTCAAAAACATATAAATATATATACATATATAAAGAATCGAAATTATACACCTCATCTACTCCCGTGATATCGTGAATACTCTAATCACTTTAAGCTGTCAACTTAATTAAATTTACATCGACCAAATGAAAATAAGCAACATAATATAAAGAAAAACTGTATAACGTAATTTGATGTTTCCACTTAAAATTTACTCATTCAATCTTCGAAAAAATCTCGAAAACTTTTATAAGTTTCAGAATAAACAAAATCTGTTACAATTTTGAATGTTTAATTTCGTCCCTGAGCATTTCAATCATATTTGCGTAAAATCTTATAAATTTTGCATGTGGTGATACTTGCTCATAAAACTGTGCGCGACTGCAAAAAATGGCACAAAGCAACATTAACACGAAGGGCTGAAAGGAGTTTCTAAAATATTCCTCTATTTGCCTGACGAAAAAAGTTTCATAACGTAGAAAACTGAAAACACACAGAACGATACGCTTGCGACACACCGCGTAATAAAAACTCAGTTTCATTTATATGAGATTTACATACACGTCAGGGAGATAGGGCAGAATCCAGAATTTATTTATTACACGCAAATATTTGGCAACAAAATTTTAATTACCGATGCTTACTAATAAAAGTTGACCACAAAAATAGTTCCACTAATTCTAATATTTTGTAGACTGCATTCGCCGTTCATTGATAACACGGAACGAATAACGGATTATGATTTTTTTTTCAATTACAGAAAGTATTTGCACCGTAACAAAATATTTAGCAACCGTCAATATGCAATATATTTTATGTATCAACACACAGACGTTGCTATCAACGCGAATTAATTTAAAACTTGTTGCACTAGTGTATTGACATGTAATAATCTTCCAATACTTCGGATACTTACTTGAATTTTCAGCTTCAGTTGCTGGAAAACTTTTGTATTTAAACGAACTTTATCGAGAACCTACTGTTCGGCAACAACTTGCAAAACTACAGTCGTACACGAAAACAAAATATATTCTTAAAAGATAACAAGATCTAACAAATGAAATCAAATGCAATATAGTTTCTATAACTCCTGACTTCAATTCAATCGAGAATAATTTCACAAGAGCCGTTAGTGGACTAACAGCGAAGAAAGATAAATACGGTAATAAGTCGAAAATTCAGAGCAGCTAGCGGCCACGGAGCCAAAGCTAGGTGTTATCAGAGCGACGTGTCGACGTCACACTGAATTGGGAAACTGTGGTTTAAAGGCGCGAGCCGTAAGGACGCTCCTCACGCCGCTGTGTAGGCGGAAGCGGGGCGGTTGCAATTCGGGAGCGGAGGCTATACGGCTATCCCTGTTCGTCGCACAACACGCGACTCGCTCCGACCCCGCTGGATCATGGCTGTTTAAAGCAATTACAAAACACTAAATCCTCTCCGTAATAATAAGATCCTCTTCTTTCACAGATTTTTCTTAAACGGAAGATGTTCTTAGAACGACTAAAAGCACGGCTTACGCCGTCCCGAGTTTAGTTCAGAATTCCGTATCGCTTGCAAGACGACATTTTCTTGTATTCCGTGAGTGTAAAACGCAACACATAACTCTACTTATAAGGTTACGCATCAAAATTTATAAATGTATAAAGAACTTAAAATGTTTCTAGTTATTAATTTAGATTTTTTAAGTACTTTTAAATAAAACCACTCACTATATATTTCGGTAAAAGTTAAACGCGTGATGGGTATAGGAGACTGTTGCTTGTCATCAAAATTGTAAAACAATAGGTAACGGGAAGGGCGGTAACCCGTCGCTCACTGGACAAGCTCTCATGGATGGCGCATGCCTAGAAACATTTGCATTCCGATTGCACTCTCCGCACCTGTCTAATGGCTGCCTCTAAGGAAATTTTAAATCACATCAGCAATTAAGATCAATAACCATTTCCCAGCCAAAACCGCTACGTGGTTCAGTAATTCTTATTTAAAAGTATGTCATTGGAATGTTCTGTCAGTTATTTTAGAGCCATTTTTAAATGTTAATGATCCGTGAAGCATTCATTTTATATTAGATGGGACAAACTTTTATAAAATTAATAATATTTTTTTTAATTTGATCAAAAAATGTTAATAAACAAAAATATTTGGATATATTTAGATAGTTTTAATACAATTTTTACATAAGAGAGTGGAGCCTCAAAATCTAAAGCAGGCAAATCATAAACTACAATATTTTAAACTGCAGTAACCCTTGATTAAATAGTTCCAGCTAATATTTTTTTGGGTATCCCAAAAAATTTTGATAAATTACTCTGTTGTTTTATGTTTAGTGGCACTTTTAATCGTTTTTTAATACTTAGTACAGAAACAATATGAATATGTAGTTAAAATAATGCCCGCCCATTTCAGCTTTATTTTAAAACTAATCGATTACTTTAATATTCTACGGATCTCATCAAGTTGTTTTTGAGAATGTAATCTTGGGTAGCAAAAGTTTGGTTTGAATTTATTTTTAATATAGAACTTCTCGAGCATGAACCCACCGCGTATTGATACTTGCTCTGAACTTTAGGCATTTGCTCGTTAAGGACCTATGGACGATGTGTTCATACACCGCTATTTAAAATTTTAAGGCCACATATAAAAATGATAATATACTTTTGCACACATTCACACATATTCTATTGTTCATAATGTATTCCCAAAGAATCATACTTTTCTATATTTGTCGAGGAAATGTGCAATAAGCAGCTATTATTTCAAAACTTCGGTGAGTGTCGAAAGATAACCTTTTTTCTTGAGTGAATTTATTGGCAACGAGCAGACAATAGTTATAAATGGGCGCCCGTAGACATATGCAACCGATTTGGGGTAGGAGTCTTAGAATGGGACAGAGTCCTAGGACTGTAGGAATGAAACTATAACTACCATATATTCTAGTTAGAATAAGTTTGAAATAAAATACATTTTTGTTGTTAATCTACTGACAGGACTGCAGTAACAGAGATTGTTAGTCACATTTGCCCTGTTATGACTTATTATTATGAGTGCAGTTAGTATTGATTAGTATGTGTCCTATTGGAAATCGGTCGCAAGCGCGTTACTACTCTCTGGAAGTAACTGTGAAAGTGACTCTGAAATGGTTTGTATTACCGTGGCATCTACTGATTGAAACAAATTCTCCTACTAACAATTTTTTCAAGGAAGCAATAGTTGCAGCGATGGCACTTCTCCGGGCGAACCATGTACAGGGTCTACCGCATACTAATAAATAATCAGATAATCGATTGTTAAATGAAAGACGCTCTTGTTTCCACTAAGATCGATAAGATCGATCGATAGCCTTTATAAGCAAAGCTAAAAGAAAATGTCATAAAAGAAAACAAAAGAAATCAAATGCTCTTATGCCAATCACGTCAATCTATGTAAAAAAAAGCACTTGACAGTTTAGTGGTTTAGCATACTCCCTTCGGTCCGGTTATTCTGGGTTCAAATCCATTACGTACATCTCTTTACAAAAATGTGTCTTTTAAAATTGCATACCATTTACTATAACGGTGAAGAAAAACATCGTAAGGAAACCTGCACACCTTAGAATAAACAGGGGTGTGAAATCTGCCAACCCACACTTGGCCAGCGTGGCAAACTATGGCCTTAACCCTCTCATTCTGAGAAGAGACTCTTGTTCCAACACTGCGATGACGAAGTCAAGAGAAAGTCATTCAAAGCAAAGTGAAATGTTTTGATAAGAAATCAATTGAACATTTGATGAAATATCAATTTAAAATCAAGTTTTGTTACGATTTTTGATTTTGATAATCACAAATATTTATTGTCTCTATCGTTTTTATAACATGTCGCCTTGTTTATTTTCTTCAATGTTACTTTCCATAAATCATTAACGTCTTTATTTCCTGCATCAGCATTAACCTATAAATCTTCATGCATATTTTCAATGCTATTACATCAATGTATTCAATCAATATATTTAATCATAATATGTTTATGTCATTCTCTCTACAAAATGTTTATGTTATACATATTTATCTTTCATAGCATTATACGCCTTTACATTTCTTTCCACGTTCCTGAGATTGGCTGGTAAAAATGCACTTTAGTATTAGGATATGAAATTAGCCTTTGATTATGAAATTGCCGTTTCGTACTGAAAAATTAAAACAATTTTTTGTGTAACAAAATATAATTTATTTAATCAAACTATTTACCCTCCTTATCGATAGATTTTTGCCAACCAATTGGAATATTATTAAAAGCTTTTGCGATAGAACTTTGTGGACCTGGACTCCAAAAGTTATGTAGATTCATTTTGGGTCGCTTCCCAAACAAAAAGATACCATGCAAAAAATTGACAAAATCGTTGAATAAATGACAGTTGGTTGGGGCAAGCTCTGGGTATGGAGAAAGGTGGATAGTTTCTATCTGCAGCTCTTGTAATGTTGAAACTGTTTCTCTGGCCATTCTTCATAGATTTTAAATATATTGGGTTTAATTTTATTATCATCCTATATATTTTATGGTAAAACTTTCGACCAGCAGTGTACGCAGATGCAAAGGTTCTGAGCTCATTGGCAAGATAACAAAATATATCATTCCCTCCCCGGTCGTTTATAAGGTGGCAGGCGGAAGGTAGTTATAAAATTATTAATCTTGCCTTCGCAATATTTTACATGAACTAACATAACATAGCATCACGCCTTTATTTGCCCGAAGCGGTAGCCAGAGGAGTGTAGTACGCCCTCGTTTCATCTGTTATGTTGTACCTACACCCCATGAAATAGGCACTGAGCTTATTACCATGCACTGTGTGTGAATATGTGAATGTGTATATGTAGTAGTAATGTACAGTCAAACATTGAAGAAAAAACTTTTATTGAGTACTCGTTCTTACCCGCGATCTTTATAAGGTAACTTAAATAATTCTCATACAATAGTTCAATCCTTATTTTACTTTTTTGTGTTGATTTAAAGATGTTTTGTAAATGTTAGGTTAAGGGTCTTTGTTATGGTTTAAACTGTCTGTATTTAAATAAATTAAAAAAAAAGTTGGATTCGATTATTTTACCTGAAAACGTAATAAGATTTTTGTGTAGGTAATATAACAGTCATGTAAGTAAAAAGTGAATTTAGAAATAAACGCGTATTTCTTTTTTTTTTTTGTTTTCCCTTTTAATTTTTTGAAGGATACAGTTGTTGAGGCAGTCCAACATTGGTACATCTTAACTAATTAGGTCGGATATTAGATGATGGGGAAGTCGTCGAAACCAGCGTGTGTATATACATGGAACTACCCCGTAAAGGAGATCCTTTATCGTCTAGCCAGACTACACTATATAACTAAAACATCGAATAGAAAAATATAGTTGACTATTATTGTAAGTATTACAATTTTGTTTTTAACGTTTACTATTATGAAATTTTTCACCCAGACAACCTCGAGTAGGCAGACGAGGCTTCTCAGCTTCACGATAGGCACTTCATGACCGAGGCTGACACGAATGTAGGGGGCGAAAGCGATCTTTATAACCGATTGGAAAAATTGAGTACTTTCAACCGACCGTAGAGCTACGACTATTGTCTTTATTTTACAGTCGGAAACCGCTTCAGGTGTAAAGATGCATCTCAATTATTTGTATTGTATATGTAAAGTCGTGATAGAATTCGAAACAGCTATGCAAATTTAAAATTATGCTAGTAGACTCTATAATGTATGTGATAATTATTATTATTATTCACATAGAATTTTTGTATCACACTATTGCATTTGTAATCGAATTCCGTTAAGTAAAAATCTACATCATTAAAATTACTATGAAATTAATTCAGTAGTATACAGTCTTTTGCATTTTCTAGCCTACAAAACATTGATTTGACAATAATATTATAAAGAGAAATACATACTAGTGTGTTGGCTTCAAATGTTTGCATTTTCTTCAGTTTTATAACAAAGGAAACGACTGTGGGCGCCTAACAATAGCTCATATGCCCTCACGAGTGCGACCTGGTGTCAAGGTCCATATAGACAAAGAGATCATAGAGTTCACAGCACAATACACGAGTTTTTATAGGTGTTGGTGAAAAACTAGTGACTTCTTTATAATGATCTGTACTAATTTACCGTAACATTCTCTATTAAATTCCGAACCAGGTTTCGCGTAGATTTAAACAATGCAAAATGATGCTAAAACAAATGCCACATCATCATCATTATCATCATTATCAGCCTACTTCCGTCCACTGCTGGACATAGGCCTCACCAATGGCACGCCACTGAGCTCGATCTTCAGCTCTTCGCATCCAACCGCTGCCAGCCAAAGATACCAAAACCAATTTAATTTCCAACACCAATATCAATCAAAGATTTTTGTTCGGAATAAATTAGTTAGAAAACACAATAGCGAATACAATGTTATGTTTAAGGAACTACACATCTTTATCAAGGCTACACAATTTAGGTACTCGGTCGTGTATAAGTGCGTATTCCGACTCGCAACTCACAGCGCTCCGCTGATCTCGCGAGAAGCAATTACACGACTGTCAGTTAACGCAACCCTATTGGGAACGACGAGTAGCTTGAGCTATTTAAAGTATTCAATCAACTGCCCGTTAAGACAGACGGCGGTGGAAGAAACACTATTAATACTTTATCAACTATTTGCTCCAGTGAACAAAGTTGCTACATACTACAGACAAGTTCTTATATGTCAGCTGTGATACTAATACTATTTTTATTTGTTTATTTATTACCCGTAACCTAATGTATGAATGCTATAAGTAATATGTTCATTGCAAATTTGCGCTTTTGAAATAATAGAATAAAATGACAAAGGAACACAAAGCCGCAGTTTATCATGATAACCGTCATTAAGATCCCAAGGTATGACGCAGCGTAGGTGTGCTGTGTTGGCGATTGGTGTCGTTTAAAGAGCAACCGAAAGTCGTCTGGTCAAGCAATGCTACTCTGCACGTGTCTGCGCTATATCAATTTCAAAAACTATAGAATTATTTCATCAACGACTCTTTTGCCGTGCTGTTGGCCACCAATCTCCTCTCAGAACGAGAAGGGTTAAGAGTGCAGTTGGCCAAGCGGACCACGAGCGGGCTAACGAATCATTATTATAAATATTGTTATACTGTTACGTTGGTCGAGCGCTTCATAATGGAAAGGGCAATGCTCGGCGTCTCTCTGAAGGATCGTATTAGAAATGAAGCGATCCGACAGAGAACCAAGGTTATCAACGTAGCCCAAACGGATCAGCAAGCTGAAGTGGCAGTGCGCTGGTCACATCTGTCGCAAAACCGAGAGCCGTTGTAGTATACGTGTTCTGGAGTGGAGACCGCGACTTCTCAAAGGTAGTGTAGGTCGCTCTCCAGCCAGGTGGGGTGACGATATACGCAAAGTGGCTGGCAGTGGTTGGATGCGAAGAGCTGAAGATCG
>DWMF01000406.1:0-15003 GCA_018244815.1 Parelbella polyzona | reverse complement strand
CGATGTTGTAGTTCGAAATTTCGAAATTTTACACTATTACGTCCGCGGGTGCTCGTTTCGGAATTTTCATCTAGAAACTTCAATTGTACGTTGTACGTTGTAAATCTGTTGTTTTTGAATTGTAAACTTCCTTATACGCACTGAGCACTTTTCTATAATGAGTGTGCCCGTATCGTTGCATATACATGCATATATGTACATCTACGTAAAAACGTACGTAACGCCTGTAATCCCCGAATAGGTAGGCAGAGGAGTGCAGTATCTATACTTCCACGTTTTACCAGTTACGTTATACATCCTATCATGGAATAGATGGTGAGTCATACAAGGGGCATAAATTCAGATCCCAAGTCGAGTAAGAATTTTGAGTTCAAATATCGAGGTTGTAGCCGATCCGGGGTATCGCATTCAGAACCTCTCGATCAGCAGTCGATATTAGATTTGACTTTCAGTGAAAATTCTATAAAAAAAAATGACGAGCAGTTAGTGAGCATAGTGATATTTTTCATCCGATATACTCGTCTGTCATTATATCAGACTTTGTTTATTTCTGTGAATCGAAAACAAGAGGCATTCAAAGGCATCCATTAGACGGTCAGTCAGTCACATTCGTGTCTTAATTTTTTAGACTGCATTCGTGCCGACAAAGCACAAGTATGCTTATAAGATTCACGAGTGCCGCACTCTGGTTCCGTCTGGTTGGTACGTGACTTCATACAAGTATAACTTGCCGTAGAGATAACTTGTACGTCAGTCAAGGCTGCTTACAGTGAGTCTAGACGCCCTCCTTGACAATCTTTCTAAACGAACTCTTTGTACGTAGAAGTTAAATAGTGGTCTACGCACAGTAATTTTAGTAACAACGGCGTTGTTGAAAACTGTGTTGGGTACAATAGAAATATAGGCCATTAATTTTATAAAAAACTTTTGATTTTCCATTGGGATGTTTCAATTTTATAAGATTAGCCAATTTGATAAAATTTCCCATAGGAACCAATTGTCGCCCGTAGACGTTTTTCCGTAACTAGAACTGTGGTGTTCTTATTTATAGCATATGGTCACTGAGATATACTGACTGGTTAACAGACCGCTCAATATACATATGTACATATATCACCTAGCCACTGCCGTAACAACCCTTTTTTTTCGAGAGGGAAATCTTCCCAAGGTACTTGGTATCCTGGGAAAAATAACGGATTATGTGGGATTTGTACCATATTAACCCCCCCCCAAAAAAAAAAAAAAAATAATTCGCTGAATCTTTGTCAGGGTCCAAAGTAGAAGAGTTTTTTCTGGGTATGGTTTTGACTTGGGCTTAAAATGGAATTTTGATCGAACTCGAATCGGTCGATCGATCGGTCGAAAACGTAGGTATATGTAAACGACACTACATTGCGAGTGCGTTGCATTGTTTCGCATCATTAGTTACATATAGTAACTAGCAAATGTCGCGTTATTTCGATCATGGCCTCAATGAAGATGTTTCTCTGTGTGTGTTTGTTTCAACCTGCTGACTTTTAACTGTATTAGCAAAAAAAATGTGGGGACTATTATTACGCACGTATGCATACACGTGCGACAGTTATTCCGTGGGAGATTTCGTTTCATTCATTATGTACAGACGCGATGTCGTCTCGTGTGATCGTTGTTGTCTATCTTCTGTAATTGTTATGTTACGGTTTCGAACCCGTTTTAGGTTAATTGCGCGTTCGTTTGTTTGTTTGTTTGCGCTCGTAATGTATTCATGTTTGTAGGTATTATATTCGGAATGTGGAGTTAGAATTGGAATAAACAGATATGCCACTATGCAGTTATTCTTGTTGGTGTTTTTTGTGTTCAATGCCAGTTTCAACGTTAATTTGATTATATTGAACGGTTGTGAAGTTTTCGTATCAATTTCAAGGGGTTGAATTTTATGATGCTTTAATATTTCGTTTATTTCGTGCATATAATGTACAAATAGTGCCTTATATCGTTCGGTAGTGTCTTAAATTTGATTGATTACAGCATTGCGTCTATATAAATCGTGGCGAGGATTCGATGACAACATGATTGATCATTTCAGATAACATTCAACGTAGACGACTTAGATTACTCAGCAAAAAGTTTTTAATATACCCGACATTAGTGAATCGTACATAAATTGACATATTAATATCCTTAATGGATCAGGATCCATTAAGATGTCTCTTTCTAATTCAATCGCAATGCAATATCGTCTTCGACATGGGAGCAAAAAGAGTTCTCCTTCAAAGCCTGCAACGCAACTGCAAAATTAGCTTGTATTGCAAATATCTATAAGCCAATATGATCATTTATCCAGCGCGTTCAAACCGACCGAATGAGCTGGAGTCCTGTTATAAAATAGTGTCATAATTTATTATTTTTGTATTATAACATTTCGCAACGTCTATTGCGCCAATGAAGGCTTGAGGAAACTATTAATATTAAATAATAAATTAATTTGCTTGAAGTACAGAATTTAATCGAAGTTTTACTTTTTAATATATCCATTTACCGTTACGAAAATCTTATTATTTAGGTATAAATTGAGATATATCTCATCAAATAAGTTAACGTATCGTAACCAAACAATGGGCATAATCGACAATATTTCGTTAATTACATATTTGCTATAACATTTCTTTGTGTAGTTGCAGAGGTAATTCAAGTTGTTAATGATGAAATACGTGTGTTCGTATTATTTTTGAAAAAAATTACATGATGTTAATTTGAAGATTCCAGCAGTTGATTTTCTACGTGCCAGTACAGTTTTTTACGTAGAACTAAAATTGGACGCTCTCGAACAATACAAGTTCTGTCAATCACCTGGTTTCAGATTGATAATGATAGTGTCAACGGTCGATGTACGAGACTACAATGGATCGGTACACGACAGCCATTGTGAGGCAGTGGAGCTCGTTCACCTGTCCAGCGCGACCGATTGACCCGTATCTGAATCTAGTGTACAATCATTGAGACAAGTGCCCTGGCAACGACTACAACACACAATTGATGTGGAGCGCGCGATTGTACAGTGTTAGGCATAATGAAATATCTACAATCAGAAATATCGTGGGAAATGTTGCTGTAGCTGGAAGGAATCTGGAAGATTTAACTTGCTATACCATATGTATACTGTTCTGTCTATACCGTAGATGATTAGCTCTATTTCGAGCTTTTATATAAGTGCTACTGAATGTATTATTTCTTTTTGTCTCATCTTCAATCCGCATTACTTACTTCCAATAATGGAAATAATAGAGAATCATCGACAGGTGTATGGCAATGATTTTGATTGGCTCGAAATAACGAGCGATGTGTAACGGTGCGGTTTCCGTTCGCGGTCATTATAACGCAATAAATAATTCGCTCAGGCACCGGCCGTCTCCCTGGAGGAAGCAGTAAACATGCCGCCGGAGAGATTACAACTCGATTATGAATCGAGACGTTGCGTCGCCGGCTGTATGCGGAAGTCGGTAGCGCGTTCGTAATAAAGACTCATGTTGTCTCCTTATCGGATCGATAATCAGCCGTTACTTTCAATTTCCTTAAAGTTGACGTTTGTTTTTATTATTATACCTGCATGCCAGGCTGCTTATAAAATGTCATCTCCGTCCTCCAATTAACAATCAATACTTCAGTTTTCATAAAAAATTATGTTTTCTTGACTACAGCCATGAACTAAATACTTTGTTAATTAAGGTGAGATGTTAAGGTAAGACACAGGATATAAATTCATCAGATGCGGGATAATTACAGCGTTAATAATCCTCGGATTGACTCGACGTGTAATGACGACGGATTATTTGACATTCCCAAATAAATCCGTGACACATTCGGTTCTACTCAAATAGTAGGTAGTTAAAGATCCTAACCTGATATTCGCTCGAGATGTCATAAGTTGCCACATCAATAACACTATTTTGATAGGATTCATCGATCGTTGGGAGACCGAGGATAAGGGAAAAGCAAAAAACGCGACAAGGCGACTCATATTCAGCCGTGAGATTTAGAAATTGTGGTGAAGTGCAAGCGTAACGAATTGTCTCATTTCATTGTGAGTCAGGAACATTGGTCGTTCACAACGGAGGCGAGCTATTACCGCACGATTCACCACTGTTCCTCTCACAGTTCAATTTTACGATTGTTTATCCCTCAGATGGCAATATCATGAAATGGAAAAAATTAACAATTTGTTGATAATATCAATATTTTTATAGAAATGTGTAAGTGCTGCCCATTTGACACTTTATGAAAGGATCTATCGTTCCCAGGTTTTTGTGTACGAGTCATTTTGTATAATAAAACTTTTGGATCACTTCAATTTGAATTACAAGAAATCATTACATGTTATGACCCAAAGTAAAAATTCAGTTTTAGAAATTAATTAGTACTATTTCATAAAATAAGATACAAGCACATGAAAGTTTGTATATGTATATTGGCGTCGTGATCGTAAAGCGCAAGTGATCTTACAGGCTTTGAGGCGCCAACGTTGGGGCATAGGTTAAGATAAACGGTCCTAAAATATTGCCCTGACACACGCCGCTCGCCAACCGACGCTTATGGAAAGTGAAAATTAACAACGCTCGTCCCGCAAATGTGCCATTAGTTTCGCACTGATCCTAGATAAGTTGTTTCATAGATATCAGGTTCTTACATAAGAAGCTTTGGTAATATTATCGCAGGTATATTACCTTTGAACTATAGAAGATTAGTAGTAATAAATTTGCTTATTAAAACCTGTAGTTTATGCGTAAGAATATTAATCTTCATATCGTAATTTATGGCAATTCAAAGTTTTGTGACTTATTTCATCAAGATTTTTAGTATTGCTGTATTTTATCTCTTTATTTACTTTATTGGACTAAGGCCATTATTATTGGTAAGCAAAATATAATTCGTAAATAGGCTAGAAATACTAGTACAGTTAACCGTCATATTTAATTTACATTTTACGCATTCTTTTGTTCTGTCCTTTCTTCCACTATCATTACCGATAGGATTTATTACACCAAATTGTTGCTTAAACGTCTGATTGTTGTACGATTCCCAAGTGACCTGTGCCGAGTTGGAATTAACGAATGGTCTTTGAAGCAAAACAGCCGGAAATCGCACGGGCGGCGCTCCGGAATGCGATGGGTATATGTAAATAAAGGCATTCTCTTGCTATTGTGCCGTTTCAGCACCAACGGTACCCGGACACCTGCTGATCAGTCGGTTTTGTAAGCAGTGCTACCGTTCTAGGGTTCGGATAGGATTGTCATAGAGTAAACTAAATTTTATTGAGAAAGATTATCTCCAGGGTCATTTAGTTTCAGATCATTAAGAGTCATCATTATGAGATACATCTTCATTCAACGAAACACCAATGTATTATTAGCATTAGTCAAAGGTATTGTTATTGTTCTAAACTATATACTAAACTAACTATAGTTAGAGCGTCCTAACTATGCTATAGAAGTGAAAATGTTGCGATTAGAGTATACTAAGTAAGTAGAGTATAGAAATTAGAATTTCTAACTATAGCACAATAAAGATTTTAAGTTTCGTACAAGTTGAAGTTCATGTAGGCACTGTGTTCTCGTGACCAGATGCCCCAGTCCTACATCGTGTCGCTCCTCGTTGTAACTAAACGGAAACCGCAAGCACGAATCTCTTCGCAAGGCCGCCGTGACGAAACAAAAAGAGAAAAAAACGAGAAAGCAACGACCATTTTTATGGTCGCTTTTATATGCAGATCTAAATTTATCTCCACGATTCTCCCACGGGTTTAACGTGCCGAGTTACTTTTGTATCAGAATCGTTCGAGTTGTATCAACAATCGTCATTGCTAAATATTTGCGCTCGAATTGAATTAATTTTAATTTATTTATGTTTCCGATTCGATAAGGTGCGATTGTTTAAAGTATCTGTCTTCTCTGAAGAGTGATGGATGACGCAGGGATATTTGGCCTATCGTAACATAAACAATTATAGTACGTATTTTTGAATATACGTATATCCAAGTATATATGAGCACTAAATACATTATATCTCACGTGTGTTTTATCCAATTGAAGTTTCATGATTATTATTACTTATTCTTATAAATCAAGTACCTTCAATAGTGATGATTTTTATTTTTTAATCATCAACGAGAGCTTCCTTTGTTTTTTGTTAGCGAGCTTTATTCACGATACTCTCGTAGGAAACCATGTTCGCGTTCAAGCAACCTCAACGTCTCACACGCTACGATTGCTCTGTGTGAATTTTTCCAGACAGTTTATTTCAACGAGACAACGCCGTTTCGGCGATTTCGCGATTGCACACGGCGCGGTGGGTTCCGTTTATGATACATACACATACATTCATATACGTACATGTTACACATACGCGTATAATATATGTATGTTTGTATTACGTAATTTTTCGATCATATCTCTTACCTGCACGGTATTTTCATAACTAAATGTGCAAATATCATTAACATAGGTCGGTATTATGATACGTTAACCGAGTATAATTCGTAGATGACTTTACTGATTTTTATTATTTACTCACTATGTTGAACATTCTTGGAAAAGAGATGTATGATGGACAGAGGGGACGCGATTGGACTGCTTTTTTTAATGACCTAGCTAATTTAATCATTCTAACATTTATAGGATAAAAGAACTATGTATTATTATGTGATTGCTGAGAAACGTACATATGTTTTTTTAACACAGGAATGTGTATGTGTATTTCTTGAAAGATGTTGAAAGAAAGGGTTGAGTTCAATAGAAATAATACGACGCGGAAAATTAAACTGGTAGTAAAGAAAATTTAATGCCCGCATTCTATTCTTCGACGTCCCACTTGCTTTCAGTCGTTGATAGTGTTGTACGACGTAGTGTATTATGAAAGCTCGGCCGAGGCCGGCAAAAGATCCCGAGCTGGGTCAGCGCCGACTTACAGCTCGTTAAACTTGGCCGCAAATTGGAATCGGGACGCGTTCGAAGTTTATCGACTGCCATTTTTTGTTCATCGTTTGATATGGCAATGAACTTCGTTGAAATATTGCTTTTGTTTTAACATTTTATGCATATAATTTGTTTTCGAACTTGGTGTTTTAACTTGTTTTTGTAACATCTTTAATTGACTGCAATGTACTAATCCCTACTCTGGCCCTTTGCTAGGCTCAAACCCGATCAGAAATGAATAACTGCATCAAAATCATAGTCCTTATGTGATAGTAAAAACTGGGACTGAATGTATGGACAAGCATGGAATATGATTGTATGGAGTTAGCATTGTAATTAAATAGATAAAGTTCCAGTGCAATAGCATCCGTCAGACTGGAACCTGCACAATGGGAGTTGCAAAACTCATGCATGCAGAGCTGGCGGGAGATTTGCATAGTACATTCTATACATAACAGTAGATATTTAGCGACCGGTGCTCTCTGCCTATACTGTATGGGACCTGACGTGATACCTATAGATATATTAGTGTTACAAGTACACTAATATATCTATTAATTAACTATTCTTAATTATATTTTTTTATAGACACTTTTTTGTCTTACGTAACAATTGATTAAATCGCAATAAATATTTATAGAACTTACAGATATATATTGTATGTCAAATTAATTCTGTTAATTAGGAAACGGCAGTGAGTATATTTAATTGAGCATAAAATTTTAATCAATAACAAAACTTGTCGTAACCCTCTTGATTGTTATTGAATATGAAAGCTCTGTAAATGGCTTTAATATACAGTACCTACTCATATTACTCGTTATTGCAAGTTTGTATATAAAATTTCTAATTGTTTCAATGTATCTTACCAATGTTTTCTTATTTGTTACTATTAGATACTATTTTTCTGCTAGCATTGACAATTAGTTCAAGACGTTTGTTAGGGTTTTTCTACTCTGTAGTTATAGATCATACAAGTAAAATTTCAAAATTGGAAAACTTTTCAGACGATATAGTTTAATAAACTCGGAATTTTTATACTTTCGAAATTTAAAATTATACAGCGCTTATCCCAGCTCGCACTGTGATTACCACTTGTTGTTAGATTCATTTTTAATGGTAATTGTCAATGTTATTCCATAATTTATAACGGAGATTAAAATTTATATTAGAGGATTATGTTATAGGCATCAGTTAGGGTGAGACATGAATATAGTTTTTGTCCCTGTCATGATTTGCGATTTTTTTCATATTATGTCCTACGTTAGTTTGGTCTAACTGCATCCATATGCAGGTAGTCGGGGTGGAACGGATCCGTCGCGACGCATTGTATGCAAGAATGTGACGCGTATCATTGCGTGGGCGTCATTGTTTCCACACTAGGCTGGAGTTATGAACTGACAGGTTTACTGCCGAATTCCTTGCTGCACGCTACAGGTTCTAACGTATCTAGGCCACATCTAAATGCCTTTCGGTTACGAAACAGACGTGCGGGGCGTGCCTTCTCCAGGAAGTATAACGGTTATCATAACGCTTGTTGATGGTGACACATTTTGAATAAGATTTGGTCGTGGAAGTGCCATTCTTGTGTAGCTACATATAGTTCGTTAGTTCAATCCAAAGACGGAATGTGTAGCTAAAATAATCGCATTAAATTTCGAACGTGCTGCTTTGCACCGATTGACAAATCATTCTATTTTTAAACTACCGCGAACGATTTTCATTCAGCCGATGAACGCGAATAATAAATCGTTAAAAATAATCGTTGAACATTAAGAATATAATGAAAAAGGTAGTGTCCAAATCAATTGGAATAGGATATGTTAAAATTATTATTTTCTTTTGGTTTTCTTCACAATATATTGCATCATCCATCTTCAGTGATTGAGTTATGACATATCATAAGATTATCTCGGGTAGTTTACCTATTTGAGCCTCCGTCACATTGATTGAGACATCTCGATCGCTGTTGTACAATATTTTACACAATCTTATAATACGATGCAGAAAAAATTTGTTTTGGAATTATGCAGTTAATTTGTCATTACTCGGGTTTCTGTTGTCACGTCACAAATACACTCTGCACTGTGTAATTTTGATTTAATTTGTCGAAATTTACGAAAGTTGTTGTTTTATGGCAATTAAAATATAGCACATGTCAGTTAGGAACAAATGTTTTCAAATTAGGATTATATTGATGTAAGTATGTATGTAAGTATAGTCCGGCAGATTTCGGGCATGGCGTCGGCTTTATTTCCGATTTCGTTGATGTGCTCTCATGGGCTTATGTAGCCAATATTCTTCGCGAAGATTCCCGCACATCGCGTGCATGTGAGCTCATTGTTTACTTACATACATACATAATACATACGTACACACATACAAAGATAACATACATAGATATTTATAGTTGATGTATTATAGAAAGCAACAAATGATCACTGAACAGTATTAGTGTGCAGCTTTGTCCCATAACGGATAAGATGTCTTAAGTTATTGCTGATTTAAATAATGTTTTACGACAAATTCACTCGTTTAGTCCTTCGCTGTTAAAGTTTTATGGGGTCCGTTATGATTGAAAATTACCATTAATGTGCAATGCAATCATGGCGCAGTGTCCGTGTTCATACTCAGTGTCGTAAATGTGGGATTGTCTCATTTGGATTCGATTATATAATGATACAGTGTACAGTAAAACTTATATTAAGCTCACACCGGTTCAGTTTATGCTTCTAACGAGATGCGATTAACGTTCAGTGTTTAAATACAAAATTTATTCATCTGTGTATATGATTCTGCTATTGTTCGACGTGCTATAAATCTACGTTAAGTTACATTTAACGTTGGTTTAATGAAATCGTGTTCAAAGTTAAAGTTTAGCTATGATTTTTTACATTAATTAATGCCATATGCAGTTTTCGGATCTACGATGCGTTTATACACGAATTTAGAATCAGTGGTACTTTGGTGGTTAGCAATTAGGCCTTCTAGCGGGGTCTTAGGTTTATATCCTAGCGCACGGGTTTTTCAGTAATCATGCACGGTCTTAAGATAATCATCGATTATTGTACATTCCTTGCATAATATTATATCATATTTAGCTTCTATAATTTTTATGTTAAGGAATAGAAAATGATTTATATGTGTGTGTGTGTGTGTAGACAATAACAAAAACGTAAAACTGGAGGAAATAAATTCAGGACTTGCCGTGTTAATTTTTTTTCCAAAATAAGAAACCCTGGCCAAATAATTATAATATCACATTACATGTTGTCAAAAAAGAAATAAGAAAGTGGCATGATTACAACGCTGATCCATGTAATTTCTCTCCCGAAACGAACAGCCGGGCTATAAAAATAAGATATGTACTTATAAGTGCTGACACTTAAATCATCATAATTCTTACGGGGCTTTTCGGTGCACATGTGCGAACCATAAATAGTCATCTTAACCGGTTTTTAAGTACCGTTTAAAAGCTCATACATTGGTATGTCAGGTACTAGTCTGTGTTGGCGAGTTCGCTCACGGCGAAATTAATAATTGAAGTGTTAAAACAAACCTCAAAGCTTAATCGGTATTGGAATTTTACATATGTTTGCGGTTACCGTGTACTTGAAACAAGAAAAAACGTGATGTATTATAACTCAATGTGCAAATAAAACAATCAGATTTACCATTTTGTATATTCGTATGCAAAAGCGATCATTCACATTGCAGTATCGAAGGTACTGACCGCCGATTACAGGCAGCCCCTCGCCTGCATCGCTCGTATTTCGCCGCGGAGGCATCTATAAATCCCGTATCTCCCGTTGACGTGCAGTACATAACCTACTTCGTGGTATCGGGCCTGAATAATCCTGTATTTGTATTTTCGGGCGAACACTCAAGTATTGGTCGATAGTTTCGTGTTTTAAAGTAACCGGTAAAATTTTTATTTTGTAGATGTAACTATTTCTTTTTTTTTCATCAAGCTGATCTATGTACATAGTGAATAAACAATTTTTCAGATTTTTTTCTTTTTTTTTTCATTTTTCTTCATTAGATAGATGCATTCTGTTTTTAGGTTTTATTATTTTAAATTAATTGAATCGATAATTATTTTAAGTGTTTATAAATAATATATAAATAATTAAATAATGTTATAAATAGTGTTTATAAATAATATAAAAATAAATTGTTATTGTTTGTTTTTTTTATATACATACTTAGATTATTAATATTATGCATTCATATGGATTATATTTCCGATAATGATTACCGTGTTCCTTGTAACGTGTGCAGTAGTCACGTATATGGTAAGCAGAGTTGTCACAACATTTTGACTATTCAAATGACCGAACACAGCAGACCTCAGCGTGTTTCAATCCAGGCGGCGGAACAGTGAAAGTCACGGCCGGCGCCGTCCAGACCAAACGTTCATACGTCTGTATGTACATATGTTGTAGGTTCCCGCGGACAATATTTCAAATTGTTATTAATGGTTTCGTGCGTGTTATTGGGCGTGGTCTATTAGTGGCTCTTTGTTTGGTCCCCGCTTGATCGATGATCAGCGCTTTCTGATCCGCCAAGTGTTGGTCTCATGGTACATTAGCGTGTGTTGTCTGTTCTAAATGTTCGCCTTTGTTTCTGACGATGATTCATCGCTTTGTCATTTTTGGTTTTTGTATTACACTAGATGTGAAAGCACATAATAGGTGTTCAGATAATGCTGTTTATTGAGGATTATTGTAATTACTGTTCTCAAAGCGATTTACAAATTGTTTGTTGAAAATAAATTGGTGTTCATATTGTCATATTTGTATAGTTAATAACATCGTTCTTGGAAATATTTTCAATATAACCCGGCAAATATTTCAGATATAAAAGCATCGTTATTGGATTTTGCATTTTTCTAGTTTACAAACTCTATTTATCTTTCTGCGCGTGACGTATTTCGTTACACATTTTTCAGTTGAACAAGGACTGAACCCGTTACGGACTATTTCGGGTTCGATATGAACCTTCTGAATGTATTCTGCTGTAACAATAGTTAACAGTTAACTGTTCTCTCCGCAGCCTCCCCCCCTTCCGCGAACGAATGCTGTTTAATGTGTGTTGGACCAAGTAACAATAGTACCATAATAATTGACTGCCTCGTTGGTCCAGAGACTACAAGCGCGACTGTTAATCAGGAGGTCCAGGTGTCAATTACTATTGGATTACTCGAACTTAGACTCTCTAGTAGTAGCGTGTAGTATAGATTTCTGCCGAGTGTACCTATGTCAACAGGCTCACCCCCTATTCCATGATTGGGCTTAGAATTTAACAGGTGGATTGGGCGCGTGCAATACACCCCTTTGCCAAACTTTTTTAGAGGAATACGGGCGTGAAGATCAAAATAGTCATTTTACATTTGTTGGTGTAAACATTACATATCATTTTCAGGCACATGTGTCGTATGTGCAAAAGGGGGCGGTGCACACAGCACGGAAGTCCACCTACATCTCCATACACTATATTCGCAGATGGTTGCGATATAACTTATATGCGGTATTTTAATTTGTCAATAATGGTTTTCTATACAATAATGTCCGATACAAATAATTTATACATCGTAGAGCAAAGGCCAAAGATCTGACGTGGAAGTCACAAAGGGATAAATTACTTAGTATATATGTATGTATTTCGCTTGGCGCCAGGGAAAGTACATCGTCTGGCTTTGTTTGTGATTACTAGTCACTTATTTATAACTAGTAGTCTAGCACTACTTATTATAGTTGTCTAGCATTGGTCGTAATACGAGCGTTCATTTTTAAGTAATCCTAATGATTGACCACGGACTTTTATGTGTCTGAAATTGACAATGAATGTTTTTTTTTTATTAAATTATGTACATATTTTAACTATTAAATCAATGCTTTGTTTTGTTACATACTTATGTTTTGTTTATTATTATTATTCCATTAAATATCATCATTACCAATACTTTTAACATTCCACTTTTGAACACGGGTCTTCTCTGGGAATGAGAGAGCTATGTACATATGTAGGTATAGGTTAAATAAAAAACAAACGCAACGTCACGCTTACAATCGCCGTAGGGGTAGGTAGAGGAATTTAGTACTCTCCCAGTTACACTTGGTATAGGTTAAATGTAATAAAAAATATAAAATAAAAATATTATTCACGCTGAACTGACATGACAAGTGTAATATATGTATAGCTATATACATGCTAACGTGTGATTTGCTTGGACAATGTCGCAATGTTACATGTTAACGAAACTGTGGCGATTCTGATGCAATACTGTTATTGGACGTTGTCGTGTCAAACTTAACGTTATGATATCATATTTCCAAACACATTATATTTTATATGCATTATGCATTTTAATTTCACTGGATGTCAATTTTGTTTCTTTGTATGTATTTGACGTTTAAATTACGACCCAATGTATACGGGTTTATTTAATGTTCTCATGACATTATTGTACCTACTGGCGATAATATGAACAAATATTGGGTCGTAGGGCGCTTAGAGTGGATAGGTGACTCACAGTGCGATAATATCGATAAATAGACGTAAATCGATTTCGAAAGCGATCGCGGTCAGACGCTACCTTCTACGCTTACGATACACTCGGCGCCGGGGTGGTGACGAGGTGATGACCTTAGACTCTTGCGTTTGTGATGTGGATATTCTGAAATGAGATATAATTACTATACTTTTGCTATAGGTTCGTGGATTTGGAATAGTTGTAAGCATATTAAGTACCTACGTGTAGTTTTATATGGAATTGATATAGTTAAATATAAGTTAGGATTTTAGGATACGTTGATGTAATTGCAATTGTTGGAATAGGTTAGGACATTTGGAATTTGTTGGAACAGTTGGAGTTTTGTGGAACAGTTGGAATAAGTTATAATAATGGAATAGGTGACACAATTCAAAAAAGCACGTTTTAAATTTCATCATCATCATCAATACCCGCCTACTCCTGTCCACTGCTGGACATAGGCCTCTCCAATGGCACGCCACTGAGCTCGGTTTTAAATTTACTAGATATAAATTTGAAGTTTTGAATCATATTGTTTATTTGATAATACAAGGAATCCGAGGTAGGTATCACGTCGAAGAATGATAGGGTAACAAAAGAATGTTCTTCCACTTGTTTGCGCAACAAATCCAGTCCTGGGGCAGAGAGGTGAGGTTCTTGATAGCCTGTTGTTCGTGCCACGTCGTGACGAAAATGGACTTAGGAAGCTGCGTACCTGCCTTGAAGTATTGTGAGTCGGTTATATTAAATCTGTCCGGTTATAAGAAACGAGAATTGTTAATTGGCCCTGCGAACACTCTGAGGACTCTTCAAAACAAGTGAATAAGCTTTTCTCAGCTTAATGGTGTTTTTTGAACCGTGATCGCGCCCAAAATCTGTCCTATCATACAATAAAAAATTGCGTAGTTTAAATAAAGGAACACACATCTACCTACGCAGTGACGTACATACTTACACTTGCACAGAATATATCAATTGGCATTTCGCATGATTGATATTTAAAACCCTTCTGTTATCAGTGACTGGGAATCCCATTACAAGTCTGATGTTATTCACGTCATTGTGGGCGTTGAGGAAGTGATAAAAATGCTTCATATAGAAAATAACACAAACTATTTATTATCTAAATATGTTATTGTTTTAATCATTATTTCCTATCAATAGGCAGATACTTGGAAATACAGTTACACATACATAATAAGGATCTAATAAAATGGCTTAGAAATATGTCATGTTGTTGAGCAATTCTTTATACGCCTTAAATAATGTTATGGATATATCTAAGGTGTGCAAGTTTCTTTGCTACGTCTTCCATTGCGTTGTATAACGTGGTACTGTGAATTGTCAAATATTGATAACTTAAATGATTTGTACAGTTAAGAGGCAAGTTAATATTAGGTAGCTAGATTGTTGGATTAAACGTAAGATTACGCCTGTAATCCCCGAAAAGGTAGGCGGAGGAGTGTAGTACACTCCCACGTTTCATCGGTTACGTTTAAGTCCCATGGATTAGGTGGTGAG